>JANHZU010004865.1:5119-17982 GCA_032468055.1 Acrochordus granulatus
CTTTCTCGCCCAGTGCCCCACCACAATAAATAAGTAATCAGCTTAAGATTGCAGTCTGTGGGTTTAGCTAAAGACGAAGCTGAGAAATAAACAACATTCATGGCCCTGAGTATCTGACTGTGCTTATTCGCCCCTTCCCTGCAATGATATTTCAGTTTTCATCTAACATAGAGTGATCAGATATATCCAAATATTATGGGAGTTGTTCCCACACACCACAAATACAGAAAAATGTTTTCCAGGAGCCCAATACATCTGACCAGAGGAAAAAGCAGAATGAGAAGCAGGAAACTTTAATGACAAGAGAAGCAGCAACTTGTACCAGCTTGGGGAAAAAAATCATGTTGGCCATTCATTGCATCTAAGTCTATGAGATCAGGGCTTCTGGATGACTACTAGAAAGAAGAAAAGAGAATTTGTGGTATCGCTTTGTTCCTATCAGGCTCAAATTATCCTAACTGGGACACAAAAACCGAGGTCTCTGGAGAAGTCCATAATTCTGGGAAAGGTGGAAGGAAAGAAAAGAGAAGGAAAAGGCAGCAAAGGGGGACAGACTCAGTTATAGTGGCAAAGGGAGCATTGCTGGAAGGGCTAAAGGATCTTAGGAACAGATCATCCTGGATAAAATCTATCTCTATAGTTGTTATGAGTCAACAACAACTTGACAACAAATAATCAGTCAATCTTTTCTCTGACATATGTAGTACAGGTAGTCCTTGAGTTACAATGGCAATTGAACCAGAATTTTCATCACTAAGTGATATGGTTATAAATCAGGATGTCATGTGACTTCATCACTTAGTAATGGAAATCCTGTCATCATTAACCAAATCCCACCAATTGTTAGTCAAGGTCCCACCCCAATCCAAGCCACTCCTGGCTTGGTCTCTCCCAGCCCCAACATTGGTAAGGTAAGGGACTGCCTCCTCTTCAACTCTCCCAATCTCTGCCCTTTTGGCTTCCTTGCACTCCACCACCTCTGCTGGCCCCCTTGTGCTCACTGGCCCTATTGTCCCTGCTGGCCTTGATTATATGACCACTGGGGCAGCACAAAGGTTGTAACTTTGGGGATCAGGCCATTCATTCAGCTAATGCATTGATGATGTTACCTAGTTTGGCAATGAAACACCTTCAGGAAACCAACCAAGCTCAGAGAGCACCAAGGACTCCACCATTGTAATTTTGAACAGTAGCTGAATGATCATAACTAAAGGACTACCTGTAGTTATTGGAATTTTTAGAGTCCAGATACAGTGATCCTAATTGCAATTGCATCAGGGCTTGAATTTATGGATTAACTTTAATAAATATGTAAATTTATATAAATTAATCGGTCTCCATTTTTATTCTTGGGGCTCTAGTCATCTTGGTCTAAAAAAAAATTGAAGTATCATAGGAGAGAAGGTCTATCCTCCAGTGGACCATTTTTAGACAGCTCTGACACATCTTGAAGCAAAAGTTGCTACTGGATAACATCGCTAAGTAGATGCAAAGCACTTCGGTCACTGAAGAGCCAGTGAAGCATGATGGTTAAGATGTTGGGATAAGGATCAGGAAGACCCATGCTCAAGGTAGGACTAGGATCAGGAAGATCCATGTTCAAGTCCATTTTCAGTCTTGAAAGCTCACATTGGTTTAAATAATCACTTTCTCTTATCCTAACTTATCTCAAGGGTATGATTGTTGTAGGGAAAAATTATCCTACATTAAGTTCCTGAATTAAGCTCCTACATTAAGCTCCTGTAAGAAAGGTAGAATATAAGTCTAATGAATAAAATCAATAATCCTCCAATATTATTTTTTACATCTTACGTATCTCTCTCTGACTTGTTATTTCCAACAACATTTAGATATTTTGGCCCAGTAGATGCTTTTGGGAATGGAAGTCAAAATTGCTTCTAGCAAACTTCAAAGAGTAACTCTTAAGAGTCATTCTTTAAGCAAAGCAAATGCCTTACCAATCCAAAGAAAATCTGAACAAATTACAAGATGTGAAATTTAGTGGAAATTTTCCACTTGCATAAGACATTCCTAGGCTGTCTGTTAAAACAAAACTCAATATGGACTTTGAGAGGAAAGAGAATCATCGTGGGATAAAACAATTTTGGGGAATTTTCAAGAACTGGAAAAGACACAGTGGACTTTTGGGGTATGATGGACATGTTGTAATCCTAGATGATGTTTTAGGAGCCAAGTGATCTTTGATGACTATAAACATTTCAGAGACAAGGAAAAGCTGGATTTAATCTTAGAGTCATTTAACAGCAAATTTTACTCAAAGAAATAGTGCTTAACATTTGGTAGTAATATGACTGCCTCCTTAAAAAGCCGCAGCTGAATTCCCACCAGCCAAACACAGTAGCTGAGACAACCAGCCTCCCACTCCCACCCTCCTCCAATTTAAGTAAGGGAATGGGTAGCCTTCTCGCTTGCCTGCTGAGCTCAAGAGATTGCAAAGCCCTAGAAACCCAATGATATTGGCACTGGGCACCTCCCTCCGCTAGGGAAGAGTGAGCTGCCCATGAGTTTGGCACGAGAGGATGGCACAGACGCCTAAGCCTGGCATATAAACAGAAATTGGCAGATTGTGGCCATCTGCTTGCTTTTCATTCTTCCGGGGGTGGGGGTGGAATGGAGGAGTAGACCTCTTGCCAATTTGAAGAGCAAGAGAATTATATATAATAGGTGACAATTCTCCAAATCAGTGTTTCTCAATCTGACAACTAGGATCGGTGGACTTCAACTCCCAGAATTCCCAAAGTCTTCCTCGTCTTATGCATGCATGATGCATTAAGCCCAATTCAGTGGTTTGGCTGCACCTACAATGCTTGCATACAGCTTCCTGACCTGCTCTCCTACTATGACTCTTGAAATCAAAGTTAGTGTTTCCTGAACAACTACAAGTTTCTCCATATATCTAAAATGTTCAGCCTTTCTGCATTGTTCATTGAGCTGAATGACTCTATTTCAATATCCAGAGGGCAGAATTTTTGGAAAGCCCATTTCTCTATCCCATTCCTGCAGCTGTTTCTCATTTTTGGGCTAACAAGTCTGCCTGAAATTTTTGTCTTGAGTTACGCCTGCATACATACATACATAGGTATACTAGTTATCACACTTTGTCATTTTAGAATAAGCAACATAATTCAAAGTGTTGAAAAGAAATAGTAAGCTAAATACATTAAGGGTATGAGAAAAGGAAACATATTGGTAATCCTAGCATACTACCATAATAGAGCCTGTCCACTGTATGACATTTTTTGCAGCGGTCATTAAGCAAGCCCATTGTCTGCTATGGCACTGTTTTGCCAAAAATTAGAAGTAAGTACTGGTTTTCAGCAAAACCACTGTAAAATACAATCATATGACTACAGGACCTTGCAAATGGCCATAAATATGGCTGTGTTGCTGAGTGTCCAAAGAGTGATCACATGACCTCAGGGAGGGAATGTCAGATCCAGGTCATAAGTCCCCTTTTTCAAGTGGGTTGTAACTTCAAACAGTCCCTAAGCGACTATTCGTAAGTCAAGTTAAATTTGCTTGGCATCAACTTCACTGCACCTCTCATACTGTTGTAACTCTGCAGAATCTCCGTGTCCATATTCCACTTCCTACATTGCCTTTGTTCATTAAATCTCTCAGATCTCTTTTTTTGAGCATTTCATTAATTCTATTCAATCATGATTTTCGGGTGATCCCATTTCTTTCAATCCATTCACTCTTCCTTCATATACAGTATTTGATTTGCAAGTTGATCCTCATTTATTCTTTCTAAGAGAATCAGTTTGCTTTAATGATTAAGGCATCAGGCGAGAATTTGGGAGACTGTGAGTTCTAGTCCCACTGTAGACATAAAGCCAGGTAGCACACACATTCATCTACTTGCCCTTTTTCACCTTTATATATTAAGTATTTTAATTCCATTTTCCTTTTCCAAAAGGGCATTACTTTTCTGATCTGTAATCTCTGCTGCATTGTACAATCTTTCTGATATTCACTGCAAATCATTCAGGTTCTCAATCAATTACCTCTGCACAGAAAAGAGCATGCACATTAATCTCCTCAATCAACACACCTCTAATATTACCACAAGCATTCCTAAAATTTTATTCACAAATATATTAAACCATGTGCTACGCATTCTATTTATTCTCACACATGCTTTATTACCATCTCATATTCTCTTAACACATCCAGGAATTCTATCAAAACATTCCATCATGCAAAAATATTTTTTTTCTAAATAAACAAATGTACAATCAACTTTCTGTCTTGGATTCAGATATTTCTAAATGACCTGCAAAAGAGCCAAATCTGCTCTGCACGCATTCTACTTGGCATAAAAACTACACTGTACTTCCCGAATTTTGTTCATTGACACCTCTTGTACCTTTTCAATCAAAACTCTCCCAAGCACATTCCTAGGCACATTTAACAAACTTATCCCTGTAGTTTTTGCATTTACACTTGCTCCTAATCATCAGACACAGATGTCATTTTCACATACAGGTTTCACAGGTGTATTTTTTTACAAATGCATGCCAAACAAATAACAAGTATATATTTGGATGAAATGGGGGCAAAATTATAGACAATCACAAATCAAGTTTTTCAAAACTTACTGGATTGCAACATACATTGTGTGTGACCACTGGCTGAACTGGCTAGACCCAATTAGAGTTGTAGCTTCTTAATAATAAGCAGGTGACTATACCATGTTCACCCCTAAGTTAATATCCAAATAGTCCTCATTTAGCAACCACAATTTGAACTGGTAACTTGGTAGTTATGTGAAGCGATCAATGTGAAACTGTCAATTTGCTTATGATGTTACTTTAGCTTTTCTTTGCTTTACAGGGCTGCAAAAGTCGTAAATGTAAGAACTGGTCATAAAGTTACTTTTTCATTACTGTAATAACTACGAATGGTTGTTAAACAAGGTCATTGCTAAATAAGGACTACCCGGACTACCTGTATTACATATTTTTTGACTACAGAAGAAATTCTAAATACAAAAGAGGCCTGATTATTGTTTCAGCATTTCTACAGTGGTGTGGGAAGTAGAATTTTATCTTCACAACAATTCAGATCCGATTGAAAAAAGAGTAATTGGCCAAAGGCTACTAGGGAATTTCTTGGCTAGTGAAAATTTGGGCTGCATTTTCCTGAACATAATCATAACATAACATAAGCTTGTATGGATTTCAATTCCCAGAATTTCCCAGCCGGCTAGGGAATTCTGGGAACTGAAGTCCACACATCTGAAAAGTTGCTAGGGTTGAAAAACACTGTCAGGATGCTGCTGGAACTAGTCATCTGTCCCCAGCATGAGAAGCACAACAGTCCCTTCTCCAATTCCCAATTTGCAGGGTTGGGAAGGTCTCCCTTCTGCAGAAGCCCACCTGAGAAGGAAAGTTTTCAGTCTGGGGCGCAAGAGAAAAAGTTAGGAGGTTGCCTCCCATTCCCACTTTGCCCCCATCAATTCAACAGGATCCTCTGGAAAGCAAGTCTCCCCCATAGTTTTATCTCCAGCTGCCTGTTTTCAAGCCAGCCGGCCAAAGGCGAGGGTCCCAGTGACACGGTCAATTCAGCACCTTTTCAAACCATACTGCAAAAAATAGCCACCCCATCTCCTCCTTCCTTCCCCCACACCAACACGGATGGGCATTTTCTTGCCAGAATGCTGAGCGGAGGCGCGATCCAATTTGATCGATGCCGAGAGATTGATTACTATTACACTGCAATGGTTTTGACTTTCAGCACTGACCTCCTATTGTGCAACTGGGAGAAACCTCCCACACACACACAGACACACTCCATCCTCTCCTCCCTTCCCCCACTGCAGTCACAACTTAGGCCCCGTGCAAAATACTGAGGATCCTGGTTTGGTTGGGGGAAGACCGAAAAAAGAAACCGATGCTCAGATTTCCCACATTCTTCGCATTGGCTCTAGCTTCTTGGGCTGGAGGGACCATTGCTGCTGCGTTCCCAGCTAAAGATGGGGCAGCTTTGCCCCATAGCAAAAGCAAGGGCTCGACTAAATTGCCTTCCGGGGTCCTGTCCGTGCTTTTTTTTTTCACCCGCCCCACCATTTGGGTGCCTGCAAAAAAGTGCGCTGCCTGACTGAGGCTTCGATCTGGCATAGACTTTGCAGCTGCTCCAGCCGTGTGGCCGTTGCGGAGGACTAGCTGAGAATTTTTTTTTTGTGCTGACACTGGAGGAAAAAAAGGCATTATCGCAGGGAGGGGGGAGAGGCTGCGACTGCTCCAGACTGATAATGTCAGAGACAAACGGCGGCAGCATCTTAACAATGGTGAGGCTGCCAGCCCGCCTCCACCTAACCATGGAGTGGCTGCCTCCACGGATAAGTCTGGGGTTCGGTGTCCACTTGATGACAAACAGGATGCGCAAATCCAACTTTTCTGGACTCTGCTTCTAACTGAGACTCTGGCCTAATGAGGATTTCTTTTCCAAATCCAAAAGTTTCTCTCCGCTGGGTGCAATTACTGTACGCCTGGGGCAGGTTTAGGTCTGTAGGCAGACGATGGTTTTCTAGACATGGTTGGAACTTCAAACTGAAAATCTTCGTTGTCACCTTCAAACATGCCCACGCCATTTTTAGGATTTCCCCTTTGATTGTTCGGTTAATTCCTGATTAGCTGGGTGGAGATGATATTTCCCCCTCCACCGCCCCATAGATATTACCCTCACTTTAAATGGGCTTAATTTACTTTTAGTGGAATCAGCACATGCCCACCAATTTAGTTGGCTTTAAAAAGGCATGAGATGGATTCATGGAAGATTAGGCTTCAGGGCCTGCTACTCACAATGGTTATGCCTTATCTCCAAGGTCAGAGTCAGCAGTGACTCAATGTCATCCATCGAGGGAACAGCAAAAAGACATCTCTTTTGAGCTTCAAAATACCGAGCAGAGTTTTGCAGAGGCTGGGCTGCTGTGGGGACGCTTATGGTATCTGGAGGGCATCCGGTGTGACGTCCAGATTAGATCTGACTGACCACGTGCCATCAAGTCTGTGTTGAACTTAGTGCCCACATGTGATCACGGCAAAGTCGTCATGTCATATCGTGCCGGAGAAAGCAATGGTAAACCATTTCTGTTTTTACCAAGGAAACCATGTACAGGTAGTCCAGGACTTACGACGCAACCGGTACCAGAATTTCCATTGTTAAGCAAGGCAGCTGTTAACTGAATCACGCCCAATTTTATCTTCTTTGACAGGGTTGTTAAGCTAATCACTGCAGTTTTTAACCGAATCAGGAGGTCATTAAACAAATCCGACCCCCCCCCATTGATCTTGCTGGGAAGACCGCAAATGGCGATCACATGACCCAGAGAGCTGCAACCATCATGAATACTGTACATGGTTTGATCAATGACTGTGGGAATGCTGCGACTTTTGTAAATGCAAGGATCAGTTGTAATTTATTTTTCCAGTTTCACTCGGCTGTTAAATGAGCGGTTCTAAGTCATGGACTACCTCTAGAGTAAACTGGGCTTTTCTTATTTCTGAAGTTATTCATTTAGGGCCTTTATATGCTGCGCTCTCTTAAATAGCTATTGACAGTTTTAAATCTCTGTGCATCCCTGTGATGTCAAATTGCTACTTCGGGATCCCTGATGGCAGGCAGGACTTAAAAAGAAACAAAGGTGGAAAAATAAACTGATACAGTACCACAGGCATGTGCTACAAACAGCAATGACATGAAAAGGATGACATGTGCATCACGGGATCGCAATGCCAGCCTGAGCCCCACGCACTTGCATCTTGTCATTGTACACAAGTACGTCAGTCACATGGTTTGCACTGTGACATTGAGACACATACTTAATCATTTCTCCACCCCTTGCTTGTGCCTTTCCTCTGTGGACAGAAGTCAGTGAGGGGACAGAGCAAATGCACACATCTATTTAAAAGAAGAGGTAATTGATTGATTTTATTTTGAGGTTAAAAGCAAAACTGCTTTGGAACGGTTACTGCAAAAGAACATCTCACAGAACATCGCTGCATTGCTAGTGCAAAGACAGGTGAAAATCTGCAGCTGACTGAGAAACCAAGATCCCAGCTGTGCAAATTTTTATGCTCAGGTAAAGAGCCCAAGAATTTAAAAACAGTATAGTAGTCCTCAACTTAGAAACATTCATTCAGTGACTATTTGAAGTTGTATCCGCACTGAAAAAAGTGACTTACAACTGTTTGCACTTTCAACTGTCAAACCATCCCCGTGGTCATGTGCTCGAAATTTGGGCACTTGGCAACTGGCATGTATTTACAATGGTTGCAGCATCCCAGGGTCATATGGTCACCGTTTGCGACATTCCCAGACAGCTTTCAACAATCAAAGTCAATAAGGAAAACTGGATTCACTTAACAAGCATGCATTTCACTTAACAATTGCAATGATTCACTTAACTGTGGCAAAAAGGTCATAAAGCTTGCTTACTTAGCAATGGAAACTGTGATCAACTGTGGTCGTAAGTCAAGGACTAAAAAGAGTTAAAAAGAGATGGAGAGGATCCTTGCTTCTCATCGTGCGGACTAGCTTTCTTCAACTTCAACCTCTAAATCAATGTTTCTCAGCCTCTGCAACTTGAAGATGTGTGGACCTCAGCTCCCAGAACTTCCTAGTGAGCCAGGCTAGGGAATTCTGGGAGTTGAAGTCCACACATCTTCAAGTTGCAGAGGCTGAGAAATATTGCTCTAAATGCATCAAGCTATAGTCCCAATCATCCCCACTCATTTGGTTGAAATGATGGGAAGTGTAGTCCAGCACACATGGCAGGTATCAGGCTGGAGAAACTGGAGAACACCTGAACAGATTTACATCACATGCTACATTTAATCATGGTTTGCTTAACTATGGATATGCCAACACTTATCGAGTATGCACAACCTCCTCAGCCATAAATTTTGGTTTACAAACCACAACAACTGGTCTCAATTAAATAAAACTAAGCATGCTATCTTTTTTTATCTATATGCTTTTATAGGAATATTACCTGGGATTCTTCTGACTGGAATAAATTGCAGGGGTGGCACAGAAATATGATTTACATTTTCTTTTACTTATTCTTTTACTCTATTTTCTATCATGTGTTCTTATTACTGTTCTGTATTTTATATTTTGTCTTCTGACATGGCTTAACGGCTAATCAGTAAATTATTATACGCAATAGCGTAAAACCACAGCTGCCAGTTTTTAACTGTTGCTGACTTTTATACACACTGAGTTCTTCCCAAGAACCTAGGATGTCAGAATGTATTGCATGTGCAAATCCAAGCAGTGTGGCCTTTTGCAATTGACAAATTTTGTTAATGCACAGATTTTTTTAAGTGCCATCCAAAGTTTTTTGTTATGGCACCCAGTGTGCTCATAAACACTGGGACCGCCCTGGCTGGTTTATGCCATAATCCTTCATAATTAGTATATGGAAAACCAGTTTAGTATAGTGGTTAGGGATCAGGCTAGAAACCAGGGGGCTGTGAGTTCTAGTCCTGCCTTAGGCACAAAGTCAGCTGGGGGACCTTGGGCCAGTCACTTTCTCTCATCCATAAGGAGACAATGGCAAACCACTTCTGAAAAATCTTGCCAAGGAAACTGCAGAGACTTATCCAGGCCGTCTCCACGAACTGGACACAGTTAAACAGAAAAAAAAAAGATGATGCTGATTATTTGGGATTTCAAAATGCACAGAGGAATTCAGAAAGGGAACATTCTGTTAAGGAGGCAACTTCCCATTCTGCTTTAAAATCAGGAATCTGGCAGCAACTTTTCCTACTAAGAAATTTTATTCAAAGGCTGAGACTTTCTCAGACCCATACAGCGATCTTCCCGCAGCCTACCTTAAATAATACGAAGGCACCACCTTAAATAATGGGGAGGGGGGGAAGAACCCAACCACAACTCAGTTCAGCCTGGAGAAAGTGACAGCTCCAAGAAACCTTATCAGCTGCCTATTTACTACCAATTAGAGGGATCAGGTGATTTCAAGGCTGCCTCCAGACCCACACAAGGGGATCAAGGTCAGGAGGCAGCCTTGAAGGGAAGAGGCTTGCAAGCCCCAACAAACCAATGAACTCCCAACTCTGTACAAAAATAAAGAAGAAAAAAGGCAGCCTTCTTCCTATACCCCCCCCAAAAAAGCTATTGCTCCTCCCCTTTATAGCCATTTTGTGAATTGGGGGGGAAGCATGAAAAAGAAATTCTGGCTGTCTCCTTCATTCTGCCCTCCAGATGTTGCAGAGAATTCAGAAATGTCATTTTAAGAGAAACCAGGCAGGGAAGTGATGTTTTAAACAACCACCACAGCAACCACAAGGTCTAGTTCTCTCAATCTGGGGGCTCCCCAGATAGGCTGGATGGCAACACCCATCAGACCCAACCAACATTGAGGTTGGCGGGTAAAGATTAGGAATGCTGGATTGAGTAATCTGGCCAAGTTGGAGAAAACTTTGGGAGTTAAGTGAGTGGAGCAGTTGTTTATGTTTTCCCTATCTTAGATCTACTCAACTTCCTTCTGCAACATGGGAGACCATTTGTCCAATGATTCACCCCAATGAGAAGATTCTCCAGGACAAAGAGTGGCTTCTTCGTGTCTTCTTTTCACCTGGAGGAGCTGGGAACCAAACCTAGAACCTTGTGGGTAACACAAATTAACCACCATCATTATCATCCAACCAGAGGACATGTCCATCTCAGCTGAAAAGAGCGTATGGACACCAGCAGAGGCTCTTGAAGCCGTTCAGGTTTGAGTCTTTCCCAGGCCTTCATAAGAATGTCACAGACTTCGGCCTTCTACACATAAGGCAAATGCACTGCTATATAGAAGAGATGCAATAAGATTCTAGTCCTCATCAGTCTAAATAAAGGTGCAATCAGGCAGAAAATAGTACTCAAGGAATCGCCAAGGAGGAAATCCTACCCTGCAAAACAATATACTACAGATACTGTAGTAGTATCTACTACAGGTAATCCTCAATTTATAACCATTCATTTAGAAACCATTTGAAGTTAAACTGAAAAAAGTGATTTACGACCAGCCCTAGCACTTAAAACTGTTGCAGCATCCCCACGATCATATAATAGTGTTTCTGGTGCTTGGCAACTAACTCACATTTAAATCCTGTGATCACACGATAGCTATTTGCGACCTTCACAGCTGGCTTCCAAAAAGCAAAGTCAATGCGGAAGCCATCAGGGAAAATCACAAACCACTATCAGGTTATGCCTTACTTAAGAGTGCACTGCTTAACAACAAATTTTCCAGTCCCAGTTATGGTTATAAATCTTGGACTACCTGTATAATATAAACAGGCAGCAAATCCCACACTTCCTCACACTGATGATGTTATCTAGTTGGGTAATGAAACATTTGGAAGCAAACAATCAAGCTCAGAACGCATCAAGAACCTCACAAAAGGGCAAGGAATATTTGGATACACAGGAATCAAATTAGACCACTAGACATCTAGTCCATTCTTGTTGAAATTCTAAACTATCAGAAAAACTCTCTTCAAGCTGTTTAGAATTGTCAGAATGCAGCTTGTGTTTTGTTACTGACTTGACTTTCTTCTGCTTAGGTTTTCCAGGAAGATCTGCTTAACCACTTTAGGAAAAGAAAGCTAAACTAGAAGTTCTGATCATGGAGCCACTTTGCAGCTAAGTTCATTCAACATGTGAAATCCTAAACCCAGATTAAAAATGGAATAATAGACTTTTTTTCACCTAACGTGAAAAATGTCCAGTGGCATCAGGAGGGTGACATTCAGCAGGATGGCAGATGGATCCAATGCATGAATGATCCATGGCAGAAGGGGTGGGGCTTGGACCATGGCACTCCATTCACCTCCTCTTGTTTCTGATCACCAATACTACTTCCATCACCTGTGGACAGTTATGTGGAAGAAAGGCACCTCATCAAATCTTAAAATGTTGGTTTGGTTCACGCATCAGGCTAAGACAATGATTTAGCCTACTCTAGCATGTTGCACTAATCCAGCCTTAATGTTCTTATTTCAATGTGTAAAGTAGAAAAGTTCTTGATGAAAGCAAATATGAAGTCCCAATTTTTATAGCTACTATAAAATATATTATGTGACCAACCCAGCCACAGAGGTTAACCATTGTAGCCCGAGTGCCAATCCCAAGCCCGGATAAATGGGGAGGGTTGTGTCAAGAAAGGCGTCCAGCGTAAAACCTATGCCGACTTAATATGCAAATAAACTGATTTCCATGCCACCTTTAATAATGTCAAGGCCCGGGTTACTTACGACCGCCAGCGGTACTGTTAACCAACAAGGTACAGCTGGAAAGTGTGCTACTGTTGGACAAAGGAGGAGAAGGAGAGGGGGTAGGTGAGCCAGGAGAAAGCAGGAGAGGATAAAGGGTAGAAATATGGAGGTGAGAGTTGGAACCTTAAATGGTGGCACTATGACAGGTAAAGGAAGAGAACTGGCTGATATGATGGAGAGGAGAAAGGTAGATATACTGTGTGTCCAAGAGACTAAATGCAAGGGCAGTAAGGCGAGGAACATTGGAGGTGGGTTCAAGCTGTTCTACCATGGCATGGGTAGAAAGAGAAATGGCATAGGAATAATCTTAAAGGAAGAGCTTAGCAAGAATGTACTAGAAGCGAAGAAAGTGACCGATAGAATCATGAGTGTGAAACTGGAAATTGAAGGGGTAGTGATAAATATCATCAGTGCATATGCCCAGCAGGTTGGTTGTGAGATTGATGAGAAAGAAGAATTTTGGAGTAAGTTAGACGAAGTGGTGGTATGCATACCCAGAGAAGAGAGAGTAGTGATTGGAGCAGACTTCAATGGACATGTTGGTGAAGGGAA
>JANHZU010004865.1:27349-38504 GCA_032468055.1 Acrochordus granulatus
AGATGTGTGGACTTCAACTCCCAGAATTCCCCAGCCACCATGGACATTCTGGGAGTTGAAGACTATACATCTTAAAGTTCCCAAGTTTGAAAAACACAGATTGAGAAAGAAATGCCAACCCTTGGATTATATGAGACCACAAAGGATCCTGAAATTGCACTACTGAATCCTGGCTGCCAAATGGCCAAATCAGAGTATCCTTTGTTTGCTTTTCAAATATTAAAGGTGGGGATGGAAAGCTTTGGGAGATTTCCCATTTCCATTCCAAAATCTTATAAGCTTTTTTTGAAAAAATCATTGAAAATTGGAGGCCAAAATTATTCCACTTGAACGTTTCCTTCCGCCTTCCAAAATTTGGGAGGTTGAGTTACAATCACCAGCCCCTCAAATGTTTTCCATTGCTGACTTATCCCAATTTTAAAATATTAATGTAACCACACAAACCAAAATTGAATTTTGCAAAGGGGCTGGATAATAGAAATTAAATGAAATATGAATTTTTCATTTCCAGTAATCTCCGGTTAGGTCTTTAAAAAGGCAGGAAAGAGCTAATAGACTCATCTCGCAATTCCTGTAACGGATAAACAAAGCCTTGAGTCCCAAGTTGTCTGTTCCACACAAATGCAGGCAATGGTTGTTGAGTAATTCAAAAAAGCCATTTCGAAGAGAGGGCAAATCTCTTTTAGCAAGCATCTAACCCAGCGTTTCTCAAACCTGCCCATTTTCAAGCTGTGTCTTCAACTCCCAGAATTGTGGCAATTGAAATCCACACATCTTAAAGGGGCTGTTTCAGAAACACTGATTAACCCAATGCCATTCAAAACGTTCAGTTTTTAGTAGCTTCTAAAAGTGGAATAACATAATATTTTAAATGCCTATTGCTTTGTGTAAAAGGCTAATTTAGAGGAATTTGTTATCAGAAGTGAGGAAAAATTTAAACGCCCCATTAAGGTGAAGTGTGTTGAATCTCTATTTACATTCCACTCATGTAGGTTTGTATTCGCATAAATTAACATGAGAAAAAAAAATCCAGTCTATATTCCCTCCTATTCTCCTTGCTGATGATGCTTTTTTTTCACTACCTTCTCTCAGTCTCTTAGCATTATATTTCATGGGCACTCAATCTGAAACTTGTGAGGTATGACACAGCTTCCAGTTCATTATCCATTACCTTCCTTCCTTTTTCTCATTTACATCCAGCCCCAAATCAGATTTACTAGCAGACTGACAATAACACCTGCCCTTTTGCAGTTACAGGTAGTCCTTGACTTACAACCATTCATTTAGTGACTGTTTGAAGTTGCAATGGCAACTTCAAAAAAAACCTGGCCTTGCACTCAAACTTGACTCTCGCCGCATCTCCATAGGCACGTGATCAAAGATTGTATGCTTGGCAGCCAGCATATATTTACGAGGGTTGTAGTGTCCTGGGGTTATGTGATTGCCATTTGCAACCTTCGCAGTTGGATTCCAACAAGCAAAGCCAATGGGGGAAGTCAGATTCACTTAATGACTGTGTGATTCATTTAACACGTACGGTGATTTGCTTCACAAAAATGGCAAAAAAGGTTGTGAAACCGACTCGCTGAGCAACTGCCTTGCTTACAAATGGAAATTCTAATTCCAGTTGTGGTTGTAACTCGAGGACTACCTATCCTAAATCAAAAAACACAGTGAACAACCTTGACAAGCTTATAAGTGGATACTTGAAAGTTCTTTTTGTATGCTGATTGCCAATGGGATCCTACATGCAGGGAAGCAACCTAAGGAAATAATAAAGGACTTCACAGCATTCCAAAGCCCAACATTGATTCTGGCATCAACTTTCACAAACTACTCTCACTGCGTTAACTGAGATGGCACAAGACATTTTGTTACTTTTGCTCACTTACTTCTCTGAAAATGCTACCAAAAATAATGTTAATGCATTCGAACTAATGATTGCATCAATGTGTTTTTCCACTGAATGTTTTATCAATGCCCATTATTTATTTACTTTCTATAGCTATATACAGCTGCCTGAAAGTAATTTCTGGGCAGTTCACAATACAAAATGAAAGAATACAATTAAAAACATGATTTTCAAGATGCACGCATTGTGAATATAGAACATGAATGAGCCTGTGAAGAATAACCGACAGACATACCAAGCCTGAACAGGAAAAGATTCGATTGTGTTCACACATTGTGCCGAGCCAAACAATGGTTTGGTTAATTTTGGCTTAGTGTGTGTTATGTTGTGTGCAGAAGATGGAGCTTTAATTCTCCACTTTCCAAAACATTAATGGACAATGGGAAACAGGTGGTATCTAACTTTATTTGGCTGTCTCAAAAAGCTAAGCAGGGTCAGGGTAGTTAGTACATGGATGGGAGATTATACCAGTTGAATAGATTAGGCTACATTTTTTAAAAAAAAATCAAAGGAGACTTTCACTTTTTATTTTCAATTAGCTTTTTTTAGGAGAGTTTCATTGCAGATTTATTTGGGGCAATAAAGACATATTCTACCTTTCTTACAGCAAAAAGCTGGGATGCAAGTAATAAATATTAATAAAAACCAACAAAATAAATAGGAACCATTTGGCAGTAAATCATGGAACAAGAAAGAGTCTCAAATGTACCAATTTGGATGGTTCCATACGAACTAGGTCTACCAAAGGTGAATTCCTCTCATCTGTCCCAGCTCCTGCCAACATAGCAGTTTGAAAGCATGGAAAAATGCAAGTAGATAAATAGGTACCACCTGTATGGTGGGAAAGTAACAGCGTCCATATGCCTTGGCCTATAGTCAAGCTGCCCACATGACCACGGAAGCATCTTTGGACAACGTTGGTTCTTTGGCCATGAAATGGAGATGAGCACTGCCCCCTAGAGTCAGACATGACTGGCAGGGGAAACCTTTACCTTTCAGTGAAAATCACCTCCTTCTTTGTCACCAGTCATCTCTCTTCTGGAGGTTATGTTTAATAATCAATTAATAATCAGCACAAAATCCCAGTTTGGGCACGTTTGGTGCTCCTAAAATAGATATCATTTTATGTGTAATATAGACTATATTTGAATTTAAGAAAATGATAATATTTCAGATATGCAGTCAAGAAGGACTCATAACATACTGTATGGATTCTGAACGGCTAGGATGGGGAGAGAAAGTTAATTCAGAAATTCATGTGAGTTGTAGTTCTTAAAAGCACAAAACCTTCAATAAACTCTATTAATTTGAAAAAGTGCTATGTGACTCCTGATGTTTCAACTACTCTGGAAAAATCTAACATGGTTCTTCTCCTCCAAGATCTACAACAAGAAGCACCAATCAATTTAGAAACCTTTCAAAAAATCCCTGCCCCTCTTTATTCCAGTGTCTTTATTTCCATTTGTAGTTTGTTAAGATTAAAAAATAAACTTGAAAAACTTTTAATAAAGATAGTAAAAAAATGTTTTGGGGCACATTTTTTTCTTTTTATGAAACTTTTTATGCAGCTTTTCTCATTTTTCATTCAGGCCCTTAAGATCTCTGGTCAGTGTTGGAAAGGGGTAGGTGGCATAAAAGAAGAGCCCCCAGGTACAAAAAGTTGCAAATCCCAAAGCAAGGTCAGGAAAGAACACCATTCCACAGTAACTATGTAAGGTAAGGAGAGGTCAAACCAGGTGAGGTTTCTGCTGGGAGTAATTCATTAGCCCCAGTGTACATCTGTGTTTGGTCTCAGATAATCCCTGATTGGATTTCAACCTTCCATAACTGTACACACCCACCCTGACTTTGTGAAGCAGACCCCCCTGCAAGCTTTTCCAGCGTCACCGTGATGAGTGTCCTTGCTTTCTGTGATCCTGGCCAACGATACGCCACTGCAAAAACAAACCCCAAAAAAGTACACGTCCAGATAATCCAGAAACAGGAAAAAATCTCAGCTGCCGAAAACATCCCAGTTGGCATTTGTTGAAAATCCCCAAGTAGTCGTCTTTTAAAAAGGCAGCATCCGTGGTGAACCAATAATATGGTTAAACAACATCGCTTAGTAGTCATATGGATCTTTCAAGCACTTATTAGCTGGTTCAAAGCCCCACCAGATTCAGATTCTTTATTGGCCAAGCATGGTTAGGCATGCAAGGAATTTGACTCCGGTACAGCAGCTTTCAAAATACTTGCAAGGCAACAGGAAATAAAATAGTAACATCAGTAAACAAAATTATATCTTCAATAGTAAAGTGTGCAACCAAAGTATGCAGCCAGTAGAAAAGGAATAGTGTAGAATTAGAACCATGATCCATTGATAAGATTGTATACATCTTAGACAGAACTTCTAGGTTAATTTAGAATTCTTTGCACTTTGTGTCCTGGCATATAGCAAGAGTCAAGTATTCAACTGAATGATGACATGGGGGGAAAAACTATCCCTGTGTCTGGTTGTTTTGGTTTGCAATACCCTATAGCGCCATCCAGAAGGGAGAGGTTCAAACAGATTACATCCAGGGTGAGTAAATCGTGGGACCTGAAAGCCACACATCTTCAAGTTGTCAAGATTTCTGTATTCACTTGATATCTGTAAACTCCTAGGGTGCAAATAACCACTACAAACCTGGCCAAGTTTCAAAACCATCGCCCACAGGTAGAGGGAAACGGAAAATGGACTTCGAATGCAGACATTCTACTTGGAATGTCTATTGCATATTCTGAGCATTGGCTTTGGAAGCAAAGTTTCCATCAGTAATTTGAAACCTGAGCAAGATAAAGGCTCAAAGCCCGAAGACTGTTTTCCAAAAATAAGAGAGGTGAGTCCAATTCATGTTGGTAAAAAAGATAATTCACAGCAGCTGGTTGGTGATGGTTGATCAAAAAAAAAACCCCAACAGCTAAGTAAGGCAGGAGCCATGGAAATGTGAAGCAGCTCCAAAAATGCATGTGGGATAGTCGAAGAACACACCCTATTTCAGGATTTTTAACAGCTGGGTCATCAATCCCAACCACATCCCTGCTGTAAAGATTGAAGAGATTTTCTCCAGTTCCTTTCTATTCTTGTTTGACTTTTTATTTGCTGCTGGCTTCCATCCCATCTTAACTCTTTTTCACAAGAAGGATATCTATACAGCATTCCTGACGTGCAAGTAAGAAAACTACCACTTTTAGTTCATTACTTTCCCCTCTAAAGAAATCATAATTATATACTTCTATAAGCAGGGCTTACAAGTTCCTTGGTACAATTGGAAGCATAGTCAAAATACTTTTTTCACTGCAGTTCGCTAAGCTACAAATGGAACCCTAAACACAGGTAAAACGCCATATGAAAATGACGATTTATCTGACTGAACAGTCATATCAAGACTACTTTTCACCGGTGTTTCCTCAATCTTAGAATTACAACATGAATTGCAGGAGGGAAAATAACAAAGAAACTGAAAGCAGAGGCAAAATGTGTATGTATATACAGTATATTAATCTTTTTCAACCTTGATAACTTTAAGATGCATGCATTTCAGCTCCCAAAATTCTTCAGCCAGTTCCAGGAATCCTGGAAGTTGAAATCCACACATCTTAAAAGTTACCAAAAATGAAAGACACTGAAATACAACATACTGTACAGAATGCAGAAATTAAACTGCAATAAAAACAAAAACGTGAGGATTCCTAATGTTTCAGTTCACTCTTGAAGTAAGCCAGAAACAGCTAGAACTCAAAAGCCTAAGGAGAAATTAGGAGCATTAAATTCTGGAGGCATTCTCACAATCTGGATCATTTTTCTAGGAGAGGGAATACATTATCATCATCAAGAGCTGCGCTCAAACTGCAAGAAAAAAAATGGAATAAGTGTAAGGATAGCTGACAAAGCTAATGATATTTTGGAACAGATTCCCTTAAAACGTGGTGGTTTCTCCTTTGTCAGAAGTTTTAAGCAGAGACCGAAAAAATAATTTGGGATCAGCACCAACTTTGGGAATTTTTTTTTTTTTAAAAAAACCTCACTGCTCTTAGGGAGGGAATTACGGTGATGAGAGATGAAGGGAGAATTTTGTGCACAGATTAAAATAAACACATTAACTCTGTACTTTTGATATTAATGGAATATCTGCCTTTCCCCTTTACTTAATGTTAGTTGGTGCCTTCAGGTTAGTTTTGAGTCCTGATGGCTGCCCGGACAAGTCCCTGCAATTTTCTTGGCTACATTTTTCAGAAGTTGTTTGCTGTTGCCTTTTTTCCTAAGGCTGAGAGGGACAGGCCCAAAGTCACTCGGATGACGTCAAGTCTAAAGTGGAACTGGAACTCATAGTCTCCCGGTTTCTAGCCTGATGCCTTTAACCACTATACCAAACTGCCTCTGTATCTATAAATGGTTATACCTTAAAAAAAGTGAAATGAGAAAAATATGATGGTGTGAAGCATCTTTTTCTCTAAACATCTGTACATGATAATGGTTAACATAGTTTATGCCTTAAAGGTTCTTTTGTTCCTAAATATCCATACAAACCATTAATATTTTGATAACGGTATTTAACCATAGTTGGTTTTCTTTGTAATGCAATCCACATACAGTATTTCATTTTACATTTAAATACATATAAAATCTGCAAGTTTCGGCGTATTGTGAAAGGTCAGGTTGCCCTTTTCTATCATATGAATACGTCCAGGCACATTGATAGTGTCCTCCCACATGCAAAAGCAATCCTGTGGCGACTGTATGCAAGATTCTTGTTGTGCAATTTATGGATGTGCATGCATGTACCAGCAAAACCCTAAACCAAGTGAATCTTGATGCAATTACTCATTTGATTGTATCACAATTGCCAAAATGCAGTTGCGGCAAGAGGAGTGCAACGCAGAAAGCCATGCACTTTAGTCTTGTTTTAAAATCAACAACCATTCTTTTTTTATTATTACCACAGCATATATTATCTATGAGCACTTGTCCAAAGTCATATATAGAGAAACAGAGGGAAAATGCAAATAGAAAAGCTGTGCATGCAGCAATTTGCATATTAATCTGACCTTTTTTCCCAGTTTTACTGGGTAACTCAACAAGTGTAGATGTCAGGATTATGAACGGTAAATCCATGTTACCATGAAGAAACGCATTTGTGTGCCGTTTCTTGCAGCAAAAACAGCAGCGAAAAATTTGAACGGTGAGCATCTCAATCCAATTCATGTCCACGTTCTGGAAAGCAACGTGGTGGTTAAGCTTTTATTAAATGCTGCTCTTCTGCATTATCGCAGGAGAAGGCTCCGATCTCTGGCAACAGCTTTCGTTAATTAGGTCT
Organism: Acrochordus granulatus; assembly: GCA_032468055.1. Classification (NCBI taxonomy): domain Eukaryota; kingdom Metazoa; phylum Chordata; class Lepidosauria; order Squamata; family Acrochordidae; genus Acrochordus; species Acrochordus granulatus. The sequence goes on from JANHZU010004865.1 coordinate 34,598, forward strand.
AATCACCTGCATCCATTTTTTGAAAGGAGAGAGGAGCAGGCAGAGTATATGAACCAAACCTTCTTCCAGTATAAACCATTATTTCCATTCATCATCCCTGGCCTTATTTATTAAGTCCAGCATACAACATTTGCATGGTAGCAGCACCGAGGTGAGAGATTCTCTGTCCCAGGCCAGTTTGCCTCCTCTAGACAGATGCTCAGTAATGGTGAGAGTCCTGGGACTGTCTTGGGCAGTGTTTCTCAAGATTAGAAACTTTGAGACCTGTGGACTTCAATTCCCAGAATTCCCTAGCCAAGAACTTTTTTTCACTCTATCCAGTCCAAAATGTATGCATACAATCAGAAAACATTTGTCTGCCTACCCTTGCATTTTTTTTAGAATTTTACAATGATGCACACAGCCCAAAAACACACACACCAAAAAAGGAAAACAGATGTGGCACTAAAAGCGACATATCCACACAACAATATAAAAAGCTGCTAGCAAAAAATAGAGAGCGATAGGTCAAAAAAGATGCCTCTTAGAAGATAAGTAGATGGAAATGGGTATGCATTTTCGTATGCCTTTCTTTTCTTTTTGCCAGATTTATTTAAATTTCCCAAATGGATCTGGAAACAGTTCAAACTGGATTTAGTACTAGAAAATGAGAAATGATGATACCTAAATGGCTACATTCACCCATCCATATTCTCACCGACTCAGATCAATATCTCATAATCCAATATCCTATAATTTAACTCTACAGAAGTCCAGCACAAAATAGGTCCCAATTCAAGGAAAACTAGTGCAAAAAAAAAAAATCAGTGGTTAAGGCAGTGTTTCTCAGTCCTGGCAACTTTTAAGATATATGGACTTCAACTCCCAGAATTCTGAGCATTGAAGTTTGTAATCTTAAACTTGCCAAAATTGAGAAACACTAGGTTAGGAAAATTTAGGGAATTCAAGTCCCCTTTCAGCCATTCAACCTCACTGGGTAACTCTGCATCAGTCCTTCTCTCTCAACCCAACCTATTCCACAGGGCTGCGATGGGGATCGAATTACTGGAGGAAACACGACGTAATACTGCCTTGAGCTCCTGGAAGAAAGACACAATCTTAATAAATTAGTAAAGGAGTTTCCCATCTAAAATGCAATCAGAGTGGGGGTAATGGAAAAAGGGGAGAATGGAATCCAAGCGAACAGGATAAAGTCACTTTCGCTGCATCTCTTCGGGTCGCTTCTTTCTGCACAAGACGTCGCGTTGCAAGCTATTTCATTAGATCTATAGCTAGGACTGCTGTATCTGGGGTGCAAAAATCCAGAAAGGTTTGGGGTCTGCCACTGCTACGTAGAGGGTGTGAGGATTTCCGCACTTACAGTCACCCTACCTGTTCTTTCCTCCATCCCCACATCCAGACCAGGTCTCCTGGTCCAGGCCCACTGCCCTGAAAAGCAGTGGTCCAGCCACTTTCAGGGCAGGCTTAGATGGAGATCAGCAGGGGAACCGCAAGCCAGGACAGGGCTGAAATCGGATCAGCGACTCCAAACGCTTTTCTCCCACCCAAGATTAGCCCCGGCACAGATGACAGCTTGGAGATAATCTCTCTGAGGGCGCCAGCCCAGATGAAATTTCCAGGGTGGGAGGTGAGAAGGGAAAACAGAGCAGCAGCGTGAGACCGAGAAGAGACCACCCTTCAGAATAAGAAAAATAAAAAGCCCCGTCAGAAGGGCTGGAGGGGGGACACCCCCTTTAACAGCTACATTGTTTGTTTGTTTAAATGTAGCATCGTAACAATGGCCTGGGAGAATCTTCAGAGATGCTTCCTTGGAATTAGTTGTTCTAAATTAAAGGTTAAGATTTCCCCTTTCAGTTGTGCCGACTCTAGGGGAGCGGTGCTCATCTCCATTTCACAGCCAAAGAGCCAGCGTTGTCTGAAAATGCACGGCTATATCTGCCGTGGCGCACGGGCGCTGTTACCTTCCCACCTAAATTAGGTGGTACCCGTGTATCGACCTGCATTTGTACATGCTTTCAAGCTGCTAGGCTGGCAGTTGCTGGGGCAGGCAACGGGAGCTCGCCCCATCACAACGGCGCTTGGCTCTCCAACATGGGCTGCCGACCTTCCAGCCGATAAGCCCAGCGTCTTCACCGCCCGTGCCGCCCTGCCCCACAGTTCGACGTTGTTCTCATTTCCAAAATGCAGCTCACACATTCAAAATCCTTCAGTTTGTCCTTTCAGCCAGAATCAATTCAATTGATTGATTGAATCAATCGAGCAGCTCAATTTTATCACAAAGTTTAGTTTTTTAAATTTGTTCCGGTCTCTCTCCCTTCACGGCTACAAGTCGTCCTTATTTAGCGACTGCCTCGTTGAGTGTCTGTTCAAAGTTACAGCAATAATAAAAAAGTACCTTTATGATCAATCCTCGCATTTACAATCTTCGCAAGTCTGTCAAGCAAAGGAGAGCTGAAGGAAGACTGTAAGCACAGTTGTGGTTTCACAAAGTGATTGCTTCACCTAATGACCAAGTTACTGGTGCCAACTGTGATTGCTGAAAGAGGTCTACCTGTACCTTGACTACAACAACAGCATTTTTAAAAGGCGTCTCGGTGTTTAAAAGGAGAATTACGATATTCAGAATGCAGCATTGCTTTGGTGTTTTATCAGAACTTATAAATGATGAAACTAAATAATGAAATGAATAAAACACCACACAGAATTATAGCTGCTGCATTTCCTTTGGTGAAGTTGTTCGAATTGCTTTTCTGTCCTAGTCAAGCAAAAGCTTGAGTACATGTAGTCCTTGACTTATGACCACAATTGCAACCAGATTTTCCATTGCTAAGCAAAGAGGTTAAGTGACTTGAGTGCAATTTTATAAACTTTTGTGCCACCGTTGTGAACCAAATCACTGCAGTTGTAAAGTGAATCACATGGTCATTAAGTGATCCCATTGATTGCTTGTTGGAAGCTGGGTAGGAAGGGCCCAAACGGTGATCACATGACCCTGGGACTCTGCAAATGTCATAAATACATGCTGATTTGCAAACACCTGAATTTTGGATCGCTCATAAGCCACTTTTTTCAGTGCTGTTGTTGAATGATTGCTAAATGGATGTAAGCCAAGGACCACCTGTACACAGATGGGTCAGCCCCCAGGAATCCTGCACTGCAAGTACAATCTCAGGCCACAACATTTTCTAGGGGGGGGGCAGTTGTTTTATCAATTTGGTGACTCGTCGTCAAGAAAATATGATACTATCTAATCCAAAGCTACCTAGTTCAACTCTGGAGCGAAATCTCTACTAAAAAGCAGCTTTTCCCAGACGCTGCCATGGGATACCTTGCAAACACAAAACAGGTGCTCAGCTCCTCAGCTCTGCCTTCCTCTCCCAGAGTAAGGATAATCCCAATTTTTTCTTCTCTTAGAAGGATGGTGTTCAGAAGATCTACTTCTGAATAAGCAGGCTTGGGAATGATTTCTACAAAATAGCTTTTGCAACCCCTTGCGATCCAAGGCCTCTCAGGAAGAGAAAGTGTGTCTGCGCTTGCTAATCCATGTGGTTCCTTGGAATTAAGATCTGATCCAGTGTAGCTTCACCCCTCCCTTTCCTTCAGGGACTCAATTGGTCATTGACATGTAGACAGAGTTGGCTTTGTGGCTGCCCCAAGCAAAGCATTTGGAATCGATATCCTCAGAGAGGTGCCAATACACTACATTTCCTGGTGGTACTCCCTAACTCCACCGTGATTGTAGTTATTTGCCTCTTCGATATGATCAGAGAATCTTCAGATTGGGAGAAACATCAAAGGTCATCTAGTTGAACTCCCTACTTACAGCAGTGTTTCTCAACCTCGGCAGCTTGAAGATGTGTGGACTTCAACTCCCAGAATTCCCAGCATAGCTGGTTGGGGAATTCTG
>JANHZU010004865.1:98398-111446 GCA_032468055.1 Acrochordus granulatus
TGGTTTGGATCTTTGGGGAGCAGAACTCTAGCTTTCTGTTGCTGCGTAATCATGGTTTGGATCTTTGGGGAGCAGAACTCTAGCTTTCTGTTGCTGCGTAATCATGGTTTGGATCTTTGGGGAGCAGAAGTCATCACCCTGCCAAATCCAAGAACTAATCTTTCTACGCCACCTGGGGTTACCAAGAATGAGTTGGGCGACCATATGAATTTTCATAAATAAATAAATTTGTTTTTATTTTCCCCCAAGGTACACTGGATACTCACATTTACAGTAAGGTTAAGAAAAGCTTCTTCGAAGAACGTGCAAGGAAGGAGTGTTTTCTAAAGCCAACTCAGTAAAAAGGGAGGGATGGTAAAATATCCACTAATTAACTTAGCATTACTTTTTATTAATGTGATACATTTGTTAACATTTAGCGCACATGTATGCTTACTGTTCCACTCTTGTATCTGAACTGAGCATCCACACATACAATCACCTGTTCATCTCACTTTTTTATTTTTCCAATGCGTTGAAAAATCCACCCTTCCCAATTTTAAACTTCTCTAAAATGGATTTTCTCCCTGTAAATTGCATTGCACATTTCTGATCCATTCTTTCCCATTTTTAAAAGGACAGGATTTCTGCTCTGGGCCTACATAGGGGTAGCCATAGGATACGGTTAAAAAAAAGTCAAGATGGTAACAGTGCAATAAAGGTTCCACCTGATTTTTGATATGCAAATCCTCAGTGGAGTTGAACTGACTGTGTATTTCTCTAAAATCACTGCAAGAGGTAAATCCAGGAAAGGCAAAGAAAAGGGACTCATACGTCATATATAATAATGTGATATGTCAGCAATGGCAGTGCCAAGAAGATCCAATGGCAGTCAAAGCAGAAATGTAGAAAAGATACTTATATTTCCTTCCTCCCTGGCGAGACGGAGCGTGCAAATCTGATCAGCAGTCATCCAAAATTCCGAAAGACGTATTTATCTATGAATGGCCCTCTGCACTGTATTTTTTAAAATTAAAAAAATAAAATTATTTAACATTATTTCTCACATCCTCCTTGACGTTGTCTCCAATTACTAATTCCTTAAGAAAGAGACAAATCCACTCTCCAGGCTATATGGCTTAGCAGTTCCTAAAGGGAATTACAAGATTGAGGCCTGCTTTTTATGTACTTCTTTACACAAGTACGTAAGTGTGTAAGAGACAGAGAAGATCAGATGGGCAAAGAGTAAAGAACCTGCTTTGTTCAATGGTTAGGACGATTAACCACCTGCCTTTTAATTATCAGTAATTTTATCATTTGTAACCTTAAAAAATGCAGTTCAACAACATCTCAGAGACACAAAGCATACCCAAAGTTTATTCCAGAAAAGACAGTTGCAAATACTTTTTGGTCCTCTCTTTCTTTAAGCTCCTAAGAGTCCTAGATGCTGAAGGGCCAAACACTTTTCTGAGAAGAGAAACTGCCAGGTGGTTCCTCTTGAAGGTTAGATTTCCAAAAAGAAAACAATGGTTTATTTTGCCTTAATGGGAGCATTAAGGCAAAATATCGATGAGCTGGACAGAATGAACTTCCCAGAAAGCATGCATCCAAATGCTCTAATGCCCCATTTATTATTTAGTTCTAACTTGGAGTGAACAGATATTTTTCTTCAAGGAACCACAAGCTTTCACCAACGGGAGTAAGGAAGGGACTAACCCCTGGGGGGGTTCTCTTGCACAAGCGCTGGCAACCGTTGCATGCCTGGCTCTCGGTCTTGCCTCTCCTGGGAAGAGTTGATCTAGACATTTTTTGGGGGGGACCTCTTTGCTCAAGAAAAAAGACATTTCTCATCCTCCTTGCCAAGAAGATAGAATCCCCATATTTCTGCCGTTGGAGAAGGAGAGCTTTGCTCATTTATGGTGGGCAAAAATCAGGTCTGGGAATATCTTTTCCGGCTAATATATTTTATTAAAAAGCTAAAGTGTTTGCTTAAGCCTTTTAATAAAATATACTAGTCGGAAATGGTGAATCCAGGCTTCTCCAGAGTTCCAGTTTCTGCTACTAAATGTGAAAGGGGGGGGGAAATTAAGGATAAACGTGTGTTTATTGATGTGCTAATCTGGGACAGGATATTTTTTCTGGGTCAAGGACCACAATTCATTCCTTGACAGCTCTCCAGACATGCAGGAATGACTGGAAGTTGCCAGACTAAAATCTTCCCTGTCTTTTTTATTATTGGAGGGTTGGCTGTGGGAGTTTCAAGGTGGAAAGGAGATCACTGGTCTCCCTGAAGCTTCCAGCTCCCACTGCCATCTTTAACTGCCCTCCCATGTCACAGCCTCTGACATGCCAAAATCTCACTGCATACATGAATCTTTTTTTCTGCAGAATTTCAGCCGTTTCCCCACTTCTCAAGAGTTTAACTTTTTTCAAATTGCTGTTTTAATTTTACTTAGTTTTTTAAAAATATGCTACCTGCTCCCATTTTCAGCTTTGTTTTTAAATAAGGGGTGTGGGTTGTAGCACCGACCTTTGGTCTTTGGCCTGTCAAATTTCAGTAGTCAGTCTCAAGGTATTGGAAGGCTTATATGCTAAACCATAATTTTTAATAGTCAGGTCAAAGCCAACCCAAGCACATGATGTCTTAGTAAAAATATCTTTAGCAGTGCATATGGGTATGGTTTCTACATCAGACTTTCTCAACCTTGATGGCATTAAGATATGTGGACTTCAACTCCCAGAATTCCTCAGCCAACATGGTAGCTAGGGAATTCTGGAAGTTGAAATCCACATATCTTAAAGTTGCCAAGTTTGAGTCTGCAGACTCTCAGCATAAGTGTACAAACTATGATCTACTGTCTAAGTGGATTGAAACTAGCTTTTCATCAATTAGTTATACTGGCAAGGAATCCTGGGAACTGTAGTCCTGGCAAATCCAGAGATTGCCTGATTGGCACAACAAATCTAGACCTTTTCCTGCTTTACAAATGGTGCTTCCCTGACCCCATATACAAGCATGATCCCCAAGTCCATCTAGGAATCTAAATAGCATCTCTGGACTAGATATGCCCAGGGAGCCCATCCCAGGAATAAAAAAAAATACAGGAACAATTAAGCAACAGTTTAAGTTCCCCAAATTAATGGCCTTGATTTATTTATTAAGAAACCAATATTAGAATAGCTGTGGCAGAATCAGAATTTCTCAACATTTCTCTTGATTCAAAAGGAGGATTTTGACCTCACAAGTTTTGGGGCTGGCCTGGTTCCTTTTTCCTGGAAAGACCAGATCTGGAGTAGGGGCAAAGGCAAGGAAGAAAAATTAAAGTTGTTCTCATTTTAGAAAAGTCAGAATGTCTCTCACTGCTTTACATAGAAAGCAAAGATGAATGGACAGCTTTTCCCTGTCTTATTTAGTGAACAAAAGTTTTGAATGGATTATTTCTCTTTTTTGTGCCTTTGAATCAGTCTTGATTCCTTGCAAACACCTGGACAAATCCATGCAATTTTTTTACATCATATTTGAAGAGGTTTGCCCTTGCCTCCTTCCTCCCAGAGAGAAGGGAGAATGGCTGACCCAAGGTCATTTATTTAAAAAAAGGCACTAATCCGAAAAGGAAGCTGTGGTTTAAAATATTCAGTCCACCTTGTAAAACAATTCGCAGGTTTCTGTAATATTTTTCTTAGGGTCTTCCACCTATTTAATCAACTTGAAAATAGGAGCATCCATATCCATATGTCAAAAAGTCAAGATACAATCACCTTCTCCAATTGTTTGACGCACGTACGCAAACATCCACTGCTCCTGACCGTGCCCTTGACAAAGTGATAACAGGAGACTAGGCTGCTGCACATAGCCACAATGCCACTTTTTTGCTTTTAGCATTGGGTGACCCCAACAAGTATGGTTTGTATGTTGGATGAACCTAAAACGGTGGTTGCAGCTGAGCGTGATGTGCAAACCCAGCCACTGTGGCTTCTTCGATAAATCATCCTTAAACTCCAGCGTAGCCAACAGCAGGGATCTCACGTAATGCAAAGCGACTTCTTATTTTAACTTCAAATTGTTGAATCAAGTTGGCTCGTCATTCTTGCATAATCCTTAGTTTGCAAACCTTCATACCCGGGTTCACCCAGCGATGTTAACATTTCACGGGAGGAATCTACTCACCCAACCACCGTGTTGGAAGAGGATCAATCCTTTGTTCTGTGGAGAACATTCACACAACCTAACTACCATCTGTTCAGGTGATTTCAGCAGAAGGCAATCTGTTCCCCCCGGATTGCCTCCCTGTTGTACTGTTGAATGGTTTGTATTAATAGCGAGTGATTTTTAGTAGTTAGCCAAAGTCTGTTATACAATTTTCTTCCCTCTTTTGTGGGAAGATCTATCAATGATTTTGCAAAAACTAAAGGCTGTCTAAAATTCCTTTTAAACCCTTGCCCATCTCATCCTTTCATGCCTTCCTGTCTCATCTTTTCTGCTCATCTTTTAACACCCCTGTTAAAAAAATTAACCAATTTTTTGGTTAATAGATAGAACAGAGGGGACTCTGTTTATTCCATACCGTCTTTAGAGGTAAATATTTAACATGTATTTTTTTTCATGGCAATAGGAAGCAAATATTCTGACATCCTTTCGCCAAAAAATCAAAATCAAAAATCAAAGACACATATTTCTTCCTGATAAGCCACCCAGCAAATTTCCAATATATTCTGCATTAGCCTTTAAATTTTATTACTGCAAAACTATATATGTAAGTACAGTATGTAATATGTATATCAAAAATCTAGCAACAGTAAATCAGTCCTGAAACTTTGTAAACTGTAACGTTATTTCCATGGCTCACTTTTAGACAGAAGTTTTGATCAGAAGTATTCTTCTATTATTGAGGATATTTATTAATATGGATTTTTACATTTCATATCTATGGTTTCTTACATTGATATATCTTAATGTTGTGCACCGCACAGAGTCATTCTTGGTAAGATGGGGAACTATATAAATTTGATAAATAAATAATAAATAAATAGGCAGGCAGATTCCAATATTTTGGGGGAGAGGGGCAGGGAAAAGTTAGAGTACCCAATCAAAACTTCCTATCTTGATAAGTGTACCAAAATAACATATATACATTATTCCTTTATTTAAACAGAGAGAAATACTTCAGATATGGAAATTACAGTGTCTAGACATCACCCAAATTTTCTGCAAAATTAATGGGATGTAGCTAAATAGTTCCGCCATCTGTGTTTATATAACTCATTTTAAACCCATCCGAGTATTTCTCTCTCTTTTTTAAATTAAATTCTTAGATTGCAAAAAGAAAAAGAGTCAGTGCTGATTTGGATCCAGACTTTTTCGTATCGGAAACTCATTGAAATCAGTGTGACAACTCTGTGTTAAACACGACTGAATCCAGATCCAATATATTGCATTTTGTATCACCGCATTTCATCAACTCAGCTGAAAATCTAAGCACAGAATTATCCTTGTTTCTCCCAAGTGCTCTTTCCAAACTTATACATTTTTAAAAAGGTTTTTCTTTAAAACCCTGAAATATTAATAGATATTTTATCTTTGATACAGAGCTTTCAAACTGAGACTCAGACTCGGAGACTACTTTTCTCCTAAAGAAAATGCAATCTCCTTGGGGTATCCCGGACCTGACATCTGTCAGCTACTCACCATCCACCAAGTCTTGGCTGCCATGTCATAACACAATTGCCATTTCACGGTGCTCTCTCCAGCCTGGCTGGTTGCCCCAGCTGGTCTTGGGAACTCCATTCCACTGGACGATGGTTAGGATGACGGCTTCTCCTATGAACCAAAACAATCCAGGGTTCCAGGGTCTTGAGGTCTCCTTGGGCAGCTGGTCAATTTTAGTCAGCATCCTTAGGAAGGAAGCCTCCATTCATGGTCCTTTTTCATCCTTTGTTGAATCCACTCAGTCCTCCGTCACAGGAGGGTCAGCGAAAAAGCACAAATCAAATCACACAAATGATGAAATCAGTGATCTTCCAAGGAAGTGTAATGGCCAATCTCCCTAACTATTTTTTAATGAATATGTCTTTTAAGAGCGTTTCCTAGATTTTTTTTGAAAAAAAAACCCAGACCAAAACAAATAATGGAGCAGATTTGAAAAAACAAAACTTCAGTGCAAAAAAAAAAAAGACTTTGCGCAGGAACAGACAGAGGCAAAGTTGCTTTGGTTTGTGGGTGGCCAAAAGTTCCAGGCTGACACGGCGGTTGCTCTCTGGGGAGGTGTAATAACCAAGGGAACATACACCAAATGGTTGGTTTCTGGAAGATGCCTTTCTCCCCCCCTCCTGTTTATATTTGGATGAATAAGAGGGTATGGAGGAGGTTTCGGGTGGCACATGAGATGTGGTTTTGATGGAGGCTGAAACGGAGCGTTCCTCAGGGGGGAACTGTGGTCTCCAAATGCCTTTTTTTGCAACATGTAAATCACACCAAAGGTTCACTGACTCCAGCATCTTGTTTCCAACGAATAGCCGGGTGCCTTGCGATCGGTGCTCTCAGATAGCCCGTCCCTGAACAGAGAGGTTCCATTCAGCTGACATGGCTGGCACCTACTTCGTCCTTTTCTCCTCCAATCGTTTAGTTAACTCTTTGAAAACAGTCTCCAGATTATTGGCCATCGCTCTTGCTTGGTGGCGGAGCTGGGGAACCGGGTGATAGGTTTTTCTCGAAGAGCTGTTCCTGACCTAACTGAGGCGTGCTACAGGTAGTCCTTGGCCTACGACCGTAATGGAGCCCAGAATGTCCATCGTAAGTCATAATGGTTGTACACAGAGGCACCGATACGACCGACCCAACTGTATGATCTTTTTTAAGGTGGTCATAAAACGAACACTGTGGTTGTAAAGTGAGTCAGTGTATCCCTATGGGGAGTTTTTGCTGGGAACTGGCCCAAAAGGATGGAAGCTGGCAAAAACGTCATAAAGTGCCGTCACAAGATCGTAAAACGCTGCAACTGGCCATAAAGGTGAGCTGGTTGCCAAACATACAAAACCTGGTTGTGTGATCATGGGGGGGAGGTGTGCTGCCATCAGAACTCTGGAACCAATTCATAAATAGCTTTGAGGGGGTCTATTGTAACTTTGAAGGGTTGTTAAGCGACCAGTCACTAAGCAAGAACTACCTGTAGGTAAAACTACCATTCAGGATGCCAGCTGAAATGTTAATTCAGTGGACAGACCAAAGACAGCACTTTATTTTATGTTTACATACTTTGCTTATGGAACTCACTGCTACAAGATATGTGAATAGTCACAAACTTGGAAGGCTTGCGAAAAATCCCGTTGCTGAAGAGAAGTCTAATCTGGTGACAGAGTACCTGTGGCTAGGATGGGTCAAAAGCAAGCAGTGAAGGGGATTGTGGCCACTATTTCTGGCTTGGAGCATTTTGCTGTTGATCTCTAAATAGAAAAGGAGTGCTGAGGCTGGATGGATCTTTTGTGCAATTGAGCATGGTCATCCTTATGTTTTTATTAGTCATGACAGTCAGGAATGGAACCTCCACATGCAGAGGCAGCCTACCTTTGAATATGACATTACAGGCAGTTCTCAGTAGACTGCGTCAACAGGTAGTTCTCAGCTTAGCAACCATTCAAAGTTGTGAGAGAACCCCCCAAAAGCTACTTCAGATCTGATTCTGAAGTTGCAATGACCACCCCACCCCACAGGCATGTGACCATATTTTGGGTGCTCAGCAACTGGCCCATATTCATGGCCATTTGCAACGCCACATGGTCACATGACCGTGAATTTCTGGAAAATAATGCCCCATAAGTCGAGGACTTTCTGTATGGGGCCAGACTGCAGATGCATTCTCATTTGATGCATTCTTTGACCACTTTGTAAAATCTCTGATCTGGACCCGCAATGATGACGGTGATTTTAATAGAAAATGAACTATCACAAGTTTTAAAAGGGGACCTAGGAAATGAAACTGCTATATCGAGAAGTAATCTAGCTTAGAATATCAGATCCTGGGAAGACATTTCAGGGACGGGCTGAAATGTTATTTTCACACCTAGTTAGTAGGCATCTGGCTGTTGGGTATGAATCTCAGGTTGCCGAGATCCTCGGCTGGTGGTGCCAACTTTTCTTACAGTTTAGGAAATGTGGGAACTTGCATGCGTACACGGAAGAGACTTGTCCCTGTGGTCAAAAAAAGGTAAAAGTTTCCCCTGCCAGCCGTGTCCAACTCTAGGGGGCGCTGCTCATCTCCGTGTCATAGCCGAAGAGACAGCGTGTGTCTGAAGATGCTTCCGTGGCCATGTGGTTGGCATGACTACACGGCGAGGCACATGGAACGCTGTTACCTTCCCACCATATAGATAGTTCATTCATATTCACCTACTTGCATTTTTACACGCTTTTGAACTGCTACGTTGTCAGGAGCTCACCCTGTTTCGTGGCCACTCTGGGGTCTCCAACTTGAGCTGCCGACTTTCTGGCCAACAAGCCCAGTGTCTTAGCTGCTCGCACCACCATGCGCCCTGTGGTCTGGCTCCTCCTTTTCTGCACCAACCTTGGTACAAGAGGTTGTCCTCCCTGCCGTTAGGCGGGAGGTGACAGCTCCTCCTTGCTAGCGCGAAGCCAGCTGCACTGTTATTTTCCAGTCCTTTGTAATTGTACATAACCACGCAGTCCTTTCAATCCTTGAGCTCCACTAAGTGCGTATCGGCTCTTCTGTGTGCATAAGCGTGGAAATGTCTTTCAGATTTGGCTCTGAGGAAGCCCCAGCATCTTATGTATGTAAACATGCACACATGTACATGGAAGACTGCTCTCATCTGTGAAGCAGGGGATCCTCACGAAAGGAGTGAGGCTTAGGAAAGGCGAAGCCCTGGAAAGGGAACCCACCTCCCCAGAATGAGGCAGCTTTCTCCAACCCTGTGCCCTCCAGATGGTTCGATTACAACCTCATCTGGGAGGGTTCGTACTAATCAATTGTAGAACTTCATCAGCCGCGAGCAGATTTTTTCTTTCCTGAATTCCTTTCAATTCTTTGTTTTTTTCCACTTGATTTTCTGACTGGTTCTCAGATCGTGCGGGTGTGAAAAAGTCAAGATAGTGATTGTGATCACACAGTTGGGGCCACCATATTTTGACTCCCCTCCGTGGACAGCCCTGCAAAGTTGGAGTGGGGGTTGGGGACAATTGACAAAATGTGTGATGCTAGTCAAAAAGATTAGGCCACATTATGGCTCTGTAGCAGCTTCGTGGTTAGGAAGAGGCGCCTAAAATTATCTGTATGGATACTTTTTCTACAATCGGATTGATTTTCCATAATCTGCCTTTCTGTAAACTTAAATTCATTGATCCCTGCCCTGCATTCAGAGTTGATCTAAGTCTCCTTCCATTTTACGTCCCTTTAGACCAGCATTTCTCTACTTAGCAACTTCCCCATGGCTGGCTGGGGAATTCTGAGAATTGAAGTCCACAGGCCTTAAAACTGCCAAGGCTGAGAAACACTGCCTTAGAGATTCTTCACCCTGAGTTAGCCTGTGTCACATTTAAAGTTTTTCACATCCATTTTAGACAAAGAAAACGTGTGGAATTCAATGCAAATAGTCATAGTTTGAAAGCATGATTATTTGTTTAAATTCTCCATATAGTACAGTATTTAAAATAAAATATACACTCTGTGAGCCATTTGCTCTAAAAGATCTGAACTTAAACTGGGAGCTGCTAAAATACATGTTTCTTTCCCAATGTGCATGGTTGCTTTTGTTTCTGGGCCCACAATGTGCATTCACAAAATTCCAAGAAGCACGTAATTCCAAAGGAAACTCACGCATGCAATCAGAGCTCGACATTAATTCAGGAATGAAGCTGGTTCACTTAAACACAATTGGATTGAGCTTTTAGCATGTTTGTGTGTTCGGATAGTTAGGTGATCAAATGGCTCTTGGCATCCTGTTCTTTCCATAACTCCAATACCCATATAAAAGCAGGCTGGAAAGATGACACTGACTTATTCAAGTGACCCCTTTTCTTATCTCCTCAGTGTTTGATTGAGTGCCATCAAGTTCTTGTTGACTCCTTGTGACCACACAGATTTTCTCCATGATGATCTGTCCATAACCTGGTCTTTCAAGTCTTCCAGTGGTGCCCTCATTACCACTGCAACTGAGTCCCTCCCCCTTGCTGCTGGTCATTCTCTTCTCTTTCTTTCCACATTTCCCTTTAGAACTTTTTACAGAGAGTTAGGTCTTCGTATGATATTTCTGAAGCAAGATAATTTGGGCATGCCCATTTGGACCTTCATTGAAAATTACATAAATGAAATAATAGGTAGCAACGTCTCGTCAATTCTGATTGATTAAAAAAACTAGGCAGAGACAGCTCTGGTTAGTGTTCTTATGGAAAACTGGGGTGTCCATGGTGTTGAAGAGTCAAGACAGAGTCAACCATGAACAGGCAGGGCTTGTTGAAGTGGATGTCTTATAAAGGAATTTGGAGCTGATCTTGGGGGCAGGAAAGGGATGAGTGAGATGGTAAAGGGGAGATTTGCAGAAAAAGGTTACACGGTCCTGAGAAAGAGGGAAATATGCGAAATAAACTCAAAATAATATGGGATGAACACGAACAGATTCTGTAGTTCTATCCTTCAGTAATAAGGAACATTTCCTGGAATCGATGGACTCAGTTACAGTGGAGAAATCAGATCCTCCTGGAGAAAAGCTTTCTATTTATTTGCTAAGAGTTAACATTGACTTGATGGTATGTAATTAATTTTACTGTGGAGCCTGACCTCTGATTAGATTAGAAAATTGGGGGAGGGGAAATCCTCAGAAAAGGCAGCGGTGTTTTATTTTTATTTATTAAAATTATATGCCACCCATCTCGCAAAAGCGACTCTGAGCAGTTTACAATCATCTTCTTCACGTGGTGCTGAATCAGACATTCATTAAATAAACTCAATTATTTACGATTTTTTTTTTACTAGATAAACAGTATTTTTCTGCAAGGCTCAGATCACGGCTGCAATGTTGTCTACTCTGCATTAGGAGGAGCTGCCCCACAACAGAAATTGCTGGGCTCACATCAAAGGTCCCTCCTAGCCCAGGGCTGCTCTTCTAACAGTGGCCAGCCAAATGTTTTTGGGAAATCTCAGAAGCAGGAAGACTGCAGCTCCATTCATTATTTGTTTGCAGACACTGAATTGCGTTCTCCCTCTCTCATCAAACTTTAAAGCTACTTAAGGCTTGTCACACAGGACAAACATCCAAGCAAAGAAAGAAACCTGTAACTTTCTTCCCTTTTCAGCTGTTGGTTTCTTGGAATTCTTTGCCCAGTAGAAATCTAGCAAGTTAGGTCAATTGCATTGTTGTGCATTCAGAAAAAAAAAATGAGTTGTGACATATTTTGCCTTGAGTGATTTTAATATTTTTCATAGACGTTCTAGCCAGCCCTGGGAAGATCCCTGCATTCCAATCCCCTGTCAAACACCAATTTTCATAAGACTCATGAATTCATCATAAGTCCTATATAAAACAATACTTTGTCCTCAACTGTGGCCTAAATTCCTAGTGTCAAAGTCTTAGTCTTACTATTTGCTTCAGTAAGGTTTCTTTAATGGTACTATTGGATGGAAGTATTATTAATTTAATAATGGGTAATAAATTAAATGCCACCCATCTCACTATCCAGGAAATCAACCCTGATTGCTCATTGGAGGGACAGATATTGAAGCTGAAGCTCAAGTACTCTGGCCACATAATGCGCAGGGAGGACTCATTAGAAAAGACTGTGATGCTGGGAAGGGTTGAAGGGAAGAAGAGAAGGGAATGGCAGAGCATGAGATGGATAGAGAGCATAGTCAGTGTGATGGGTGTGGGCTTGGGAAGACTCCGGGAGGCTGTACAAGACAGGGGGGCCTGGCGTAATGCAGTCCATGGGATCACGAAGAGTTGGACACGACTGTGTGACTGAACAACACAACAAAAGTGAAGTGGCTGAACTTCCTTTAGATTCCAGAAAATGCCATGCATTGCTTCTGAGAGCACTTTGGCTCTGGAAACTGCATATTACAGCAGATTCTTGGCTAATATTAACTAAATAAGTACTGTATCTATTGTTCAAGTTCATTAATAAGCTGAACATGCCTTCTTATCTAATCCATGGTGGAAAAATATATTGGAATGACTCCTATTAATATACTTTCCTTAAAGTAATTTGCTTCCTTTGGTATCATTTTTGTCCTGCTGCTTGCAAAGAACAATGAACCATATAACAGCAACAAAAACCACAAGATTCAAAGATTTTCTCACATTTTCTTTTAGGTGGAGAATAAGCATTAAAAATGAATGAGATGATTTATTGGCCATTTACAATGATATAGATCAAAAAATGTTCAGTAAGATTAAAGACCATAATAAATCAGCCCTTCTCCCTTCTTATCAACATTTCCAATGGCAACACAAAGGACTTTGTTTATTGCTCCCATTTTAATCTAGAATAAATGTGACAATCTACATGTAGTAAAATATTTATCATATAAAAACTGTAAAAGCTCTTGAAAAGATCATTGATTTCCAACTGATTAAAGGCTATTTTTCTGCCTCAGATAACTATTACGGCATTGAATGACCTCTACTTTCCCACAGGCGTTCTTCCCTTGAAAATATTTTTACATTCTTGAAGTACTTTGGTATTTATTTTGTATTATTTTGGTGTTATTTCTGAGATTGCTTTAGCATTATGAAGCAGTTGCAAATGCTGGTATTGGAAGGTTTATATATGTATTATACAGTGGGGCAGAAAAGTATTTAGGCAGCCACCAATTGTGCAAGTTCTCCCACTAAAAAGATGAGAGAGGCCTGTAATTGTCATCATAGATAGACCTCAACTGTGAGAGACAAAATGTGAAAACCAATCCAGACAATCACATTGTCTGATTCCGAAAGAATCAATTTGCAAACTATGGTGGAAAATAAGTATTTGGTCAAGATCAAAGGTTCATCTCAATACTTTGTTATATATCCTTTGTTGGCAATGACAGAGGTCAAACGTTTTCTGTAAGTCTTCACAAGG
>JANHZU010004866.1:0-20423 GCA_032468055.1 Acrochordus granulatus
CTGGACCATAAGGCCAAGCACCGAAGAATTGATGCCTCCGAATTGTGGTGTGAAGACTCTCGAGGGTCCCTTGGACGGCAAGGAGGTCAAACCAGTCAATCCTGCAGGAAATCAACCCTGATGGCTCATTGGAGGGACAGATATTGAAACTGAAGCTCAAGTACTTTGGCCACATAATGCGCAGGGAAGACTCATTAGAGAAGACAGTGATGCTGGGAAAGATTGAAGGGACAAGGTATGGGCGGACTCCAGCAGACAGTGCAGGACAGGGAGGCTTGGTGTGCTGCAGCCCGTGGCGTCGCAAAGAATCAGACACGGCTACACAACTGAACAAAATGAAAGAGGACCTGCCATTGTTCCAGACACTCTTCCACTGGATGTCTTAACACATCCAGTAGGTACAAGTTTTGAAAAGCTGGTTGGAAGAGGAGAACCAGTTCCTTAATTTACAAGATACATCTCTACATCACCCCTATCTCAGAACCCCCAACCTCATCTACACCCCACCCAGTGCTAGTTTCACTCCATTATTTTCACGTGTGGCCCCCCGAGTGGCTTTCTTAAAACATTGTCCCGGAGAACCGAGTGTTCTTGAACCTTGAACCACCACCATTCATGAAGTTTGCCAGCCTGGAAGAAGCACATGCCAGCATCTCTTGGTTCTTCTGTGCTTTGGAAGACACCATGCATGGAGGCATCTCCCAGGGCAGCCCACCCCTCATACAAATTTCCCTGCCCCACCCAAATTGATGTCCTTAGCTTTTTCGCCCCTCCCCTCAAAAAAAACTACTAAAGTGCAAGAATGATGGTTTCCATCTACATATGGCCTTCCTCAAGAAACCACTCCAAAATGTCCTGCGCACACTTTTGATAAACGCATTGGACCATTTGCAAAAGTTAAAGTGGCCTGGTAGATTTATCCCAAACTTAAACCAATCTTGCACAGGTACATACGGCCTAACAAGGGTCCTCCTAACACTTTTCTGATCTTTGAGCCCACGAGGTTGAACGGTGGACAATACATAGCTAGAGCTATTTTCCTACTCTTTACAGAGGATTTGGCTGCTTCTTTACTCCAATCCTTCTGGTTCTGAGGGGCCTTATATGGGGATGCTTTTTACTCCCAGGAACTGGCTGAAGTAGGCTGGAGTGAGTTAGCCTCACCCAGCCATATTCACGCTCCAAGGATTTCAGTCTGGGACTGTCCACTCATACTCATCATGGTGTCTCCACAACATTCCTGTGAGTCAGACTAAGAGACTGGCTGGTCCCAAACTAATCAAAGGACTTTCACATCTGAAGGGGAGGTGAACGGTCTCCCCCAGTCTAGTATCTGTAATGCTGGGAAAGATGAAAGAGGACCAGCAACAAGGCGGATGGGCCTCAATGGGTGAAGCCTTGGAAAGTCTTTCAACTTGATGGCACCTCATCCGTCAGCCTAAACCGAAGGATCAGAGCATCTTGACTGAGTTCATTGCACTGCAAAACCATGAAGCTGATGGCAAGCCTGCAATTCTGTTTTGGGTTTTTTTTGCAAAAGACTGGTATCTTAATGAGCAAAGCAGCCATTCATTTTATTTTTGTATCCGGAACCAACCACGTTTGCTTCCTTTCAAGGTGTACCATGATTGATCGCATTCACAAACCATGGAAAGCTGTAGACCATGCTTTAACATGCCATCGACAGACAGACCAAGACCAACCAAATCACAGTATGGCTTCATGAAATCTATTGCTTTTCCTGTCTCTTCTTCACACAGCCCAGGTATAATCCTTCATGGAGAATCTCTGGAATAGAACCGGAACTAACATGAAATATATGGATTTTATTGTACAACTTGGAAACATTCCACGTTGTGATGACGGCTTTTTTTTCCTAGGAGGTGTATGCTGTTAAATCTGAAATAATTTCCTTTTGTGCCAACTACAAATGAAAATGTTAAACTCAAGGTCTGAGGGAAAAGAATCCAGCTACAATGTTGACTTGAGCAGCACTGCTGATGGGAGCCCCAAATAACACACATAACACATTATACCTTTGTTCTACCTTGTCTAGATGAAATTATTAAAGCTTATACCTTTGCTCTACCTTGTCTAGCTGAAGCATCGCTACAGGCAGTCCTCAGCCTATAATCGTAACGGAGCCTGCCAATTACAGTCGTAAGTCATGGCAGCCGTAAAGCAAGTCATCACAAGACTGATTCAATTTCATTTGACTTTTTTTGGTAGCAGTCATTAAGCGAACACCACGGGCGTTAAGCACAGAGTTGCTGTTGTGAGGAAAAGAGGAGAAGGGTGTGCTCAATATGTTTGCTGCCTTGAGTTGTTTATAAAGTAATAATAAAGGCAGGATGCAAATAAATAAATTAAATTTTAAAAAATAAACCCATTATTTGCTTTGGGAGTTTTTGCTGAAAACCAGAACTAAATGCCGGTTTTCAACAAAACTCTGCAAATCATGGTCATACGACCATGGGACGCTGCAAACAGTCATAAACCCAGATCAGCTGCCAAGCATCAGCTGCCAAGCATCATGGCCAGGTGACTTCAAGTGGGGGGAATGGCCTTCAGAATTGGGTTGTTAAGTACCTTTTGGGGCTCCATCATAACTTCAGTCACTGAGTGACCAGTCATAAATAGAGGACTACAGTATAGTTTCCCCTGCCAACTTCTTGCTACCTAACAGAGCTCTCAGTGTTTTAACATAAACAGGAAGCCCGATCAAACATATTTATATTTATTATTCCAGTGGTTCTAATACATGGATTTGCACAACGATGCCTATTAGCACAGAGGCTATCCGGCTAGAAAGCCTCCCCCTTGTCCGATTGAGATAATCGCTCACATCATCCATCCCTTCCATGTCTCGTCCAACCTCTTAAGAGCGCAAATCTCCCATTATTGCCCCCCACATCCCAATTTCCTTTCCAAAGGCTGCTTACAATTTCATCAAGGAAGATAAACCTGTTCATTTTCCTCACCTGCCTCCATTATGTCACATAAATATGGAGATGGGCCATGTTTCTGGTGCATTAAATGGAAGCGCATTTCTCATGTTACAGCGGCCGAGAGGGGACTCCGGCATGTATGTGAAAAGAAACCCCTTCAGGCTGAAAAGCACGAACGGGACCCTTTTCTCATGATTTGGAAGTGAAACAAGAAAATAGCCGTTGTCCTCAGCCACAAGCACTTCTACCACCAAGGATGTTACGCTAGTTAAAACTTCATTTCGAGTCCCACAACAGCAATTTTTAAAATTTATTCTTTCAGATCTGGTGTTGTATATTTCATTTGTTTGGTTTACAATTTGTCCAGGAAGTTATCTAGCGCGGGGACGCCCTCTTTCAACCCTTTGCGTTTACGTGTCTCGTTGACCACTTGGGCAGGCCGGGTGGTGCTGTCGAAGGGGTCCCCAGGGAGAATCTGCCAATGGTCGAACACACACTGTGGAAAAGCTTGACCCCCGGTGTTGGATCTCAAGTCGGCTGTGAAACCTAAAGGCAGAAAGGCATCACGCATGAAAGCAAGCAAGAGCTCAAGTATGAGAAAGGTAGGATGTTCTTAGGCCAAGAGCTGTATTTGATGTTTCCAACTCACACAATGGGACAACACTGATGATTTAAATCAGTATTTTTCAAACTTGGGGCAATTTTAAGAGGGGTGGACTTCACCTCCCAGAATTTCCTAGCCAGCATGCCAGCTGAAGAATTCTCATGGTGGAAGCTCACACGTCCTAAAGTTACGGAGGATGAGAAACACTGATTTAAATCTTCTGCATGCACTCAATGTGCTAAAAAGGGGAAATCTAGTCTGTTAACTAGAGCAACTGCATATTCAGAATAGTCCTGGAAAACTGAGTTTACGCTCCTGCTCCCGAAACCCTAATTCTACATCTGCTCCATCGATGCAGCAACCCACTCTGACATCTCATTCAAAGAAAGCATTAAATATTGCAACTAATTTCCACAAATTACTGTAAATTTTGTTATGTTGCATTAAATATTTCAACTAATTTCCACAAATTATTGTTAAGAATGCCAAGACTAGAGTCAACTCTTTCTGGGAAACTCAGCTCATCGGAAAATCTGTAAGAGGTCCTTGCTTCAAGCTGATTCTCTCATCTGCTACAACTAGGCTCCTGTTTTTGAACCTACCCGAGAATTCCTTCCTCCAGCCAGTATTATCAGAAGCAAGTCCTTGTCTGCATGGCTTAATCAGGAAAGGATCTTTTCTTTCTGCCTGTTATTGTCCCATCAAGTGCATTTCTTTCAAGCATCAATCCAGTTATTTAAAATATAATATTTGCCCTACCTGAGGCAACCTAGCTAAAGAGCAGGAATGACTTGAGCCCAGGTAAGATTCATACTTACCAAAAGATTCATTCACAGGCAGGTAGGCCTTGACTACGAACATGGGGGTTCCAGCAACCTGGGACTCTTCAAAGACGTGACCCCGTTTCCTGTTCAGCACACCATAAATGCCACCAACTACTTGTTCAGGGCACTGTGAGAAAGCAAGCAGGTAACTGGTGAGACTGGGGAGAAACCACTGGGCAGCTCCTAACTCAACTAGCCTCCTCCCTCCACACCCACCTGAATCTCCACCAGATAGATGGGCTCCATGAGGCGGGGTTGGGCCGTCAGCATGCAGGCATAGAGGCACCGCCGGGCTGTGGGGATGATCTGGCCGCCCCCACGGTGGATGGCATCAGCATGCAGGGTGACATCGTGCACATCAAAGCGGACCCCCCGCAGGTTTTCCTCGCAGAGGGCCCCCTAAAGAGAGCAGAAGAGGATTGTCAAGACTCATAATTAAGATGGCAAGATTCTAACATCTTTGCAGCAAAGAAGAAAGGATTTAAGGACAAAATCTCAGAAGCTGGATGTGTTCATCTTAATAGCCCATGAAGATAGGTCTCCCATTCGTCTCTGATCTTTTCTAAACGAGCCTAAATGGATACCAAATTCCTGGGATGAGATGCCCGTAAACTGACAACTCCACCCAGACACTGCTTTCCCATGAGACACCATCAACTTTGTCAGCCCTGCCTAGGTTGAGTTTTCCAGGAAGCACAAGCAGGACTGTTTCTGAGCTTGTTAGGTCAGGATCAAGCTTTTACAAGTTCTTTTAGGGCTTCAGCTAATTTTTATGCTTATCTCAAAATGGCAGAAAACTGCCAGCAATTTCAGAGTCAAGGGCTGCAAAAGGAGATTTGGGAGCAGTCTGTCGTTCCAAAAGCCTAAGGGCCCAGATCTTTGAAGACTCAAGTTCACATGCAGAATTCTGCCAGGTTCTAAATACCATTTTTTGAGAAAGCTCCAGGAGGTTGGGCTTGTGGAACATTATCAACAGAAGCCACCTGACTAATCTTACGGTTCAGCTACGAAGACAAGACTCACCTCTTTTGTGGCCCATTGGAAGCCAGCCACCACACTGTCCTTGATCTCATTGAGGTACTGCACCCCCTTGGTGATATCTGTCAGGATGTTGGGACCAGTCCCATCTGGGCCAAAGCACCAGATCTTGCGGGCTTCAGCCACGTCCCACTCGTACTTCTCAGCCAGGTAACGGGCCCGCTGCTTCAGCTCCTGGCGGGCCGAGACCTCACCCTTGTCGATGTCTTCGGCCAGGCCATCCGGGAAGGGGCGGGCTTTCATGTAGAGGCGGTTGTGTTTGTTGGGCGATTTAGAAAGGCACAACACTCCAGACTCCTCGCTTACAGTCTCCCGGTAAGACACGACTGGATCAGATTTCTGCCGAGAGCAATGCAGTATGCGAGAACAGACATTTTGAAAGGGTAAGACCCAACAAAAGGAAAGTTATACTGAAGAGGCTCAGGGCGGTGTAATTTGCAGAAGTTTTTTTTCTCGAGCTGTTTTTATCTGTCCCGCTAGGTCCCAAAAGAAGAGAGACACTCCGAGTCTCTTCGATTAAAGAATGTTATCTTATGAGACCTTGGAAGTCTGCTTTTTATCCCAGCACCTGGTATCCCCAAGATCCAAATGCTTCCCACCCTACTGGCCTCTTGTAAAATGCTAAAAACATGGATATTAGATACCCATTAAGAAATTTCTGGTTTTTATTCTTTGCTAATATCTTTTTATTGTTTTAATGTGTTTTAAATGTGACTCTGAGCAACTAGCAAGATGGGCAGCTATATAGATCAATTAAATAAAGAGAGAGTTCTAGCGCAAAGGGTTACCTTGATGGGAATGCAGGCATGATCCTCCTCTAGATCCTTTAGGCAGATCTCCAAATGCAGTTCTCCAGCTCCGGCTATGATGTGCTCTCCAGATTCCTCAATGATGCACTGCAACCAGAGAAAGGGGTCAGAAAATTGAGAAGTGGCAGCATCCTTCCTAAGATGAGTCCCCTCATTGAAGTAGGTTTGGAAGAGTCAATCATCCTGTTGGATGAAAGTTACTTCCTGAATCCTAAATATTTCTCATATATTTTCATTCCCTTCAGACTTAAAATTATGGCCCTTGCACATCATTGAACAAACTTCCTTGTTTCCAACAAAGAAATGGTACCAGAGGTTGCAGCTCATCGACCCCCACCACACCTCACCTGCACCATGGGGTCAGACTTGGCCAGCCTCTTCAAGCCCTCAACCAGTTTGGGCAAGTCTGCTGGGTTCTTGGCTTCCACGGCAACACGCACAACGGGGCTGACACTGAATTTCATGACACGCATATTGTGGGCATGTTCAAAGGTGGTGATGGTGCCTGTCTTGACCAGGAACTGGTCAACGCCAACCAGCCCCACAATATTTCCACAAGGCACATCTTCAATGGGTTCCACATAGCGGCCCATCATAAGAATGGTCCTGGAAGGAAAGAAGGGCAGAGGAGCCCAGGGTGAGCCAGAGGCCAGGTGCTGGGAAAAGGAGCCACTTGGAATGATGGCTGTTCTGGTATCCTTGGACCTTGCTGGGGAGAGCTAATAACTAGCAGTTTCTGGCAGAAGATGCCGGAGTTTGGGGTTTAAAATCACAATTTCCTCCTTGCTTCTAAATAGTGACCAGTTCTATATTTACCATGTAAAATTAGTTTTGGCCCTTATCGGTGGTGGAGACTTTACCTTAGCAAGATGGCTCATTGTCTCAATACTTTCTGAGCGAGCTGAAATCTACACACCTGTATGCTCTGACAAATGCTTTATTATATCCTGCCTTTGTTTTTATAAATAATTCAAGGTGGTGAACATGCCAAATGTTCCTTCCTCCTCCTCTTTTCCCTACAAGAATCCTGTAAGGTGGGTTGGGCTGAGAGAGGGACTGGCCCAAAGTCACCCAGCCAGCTTCTTTGCCTAAGGCGGGAGTAGAACTGTCTCCTGGCGATTTGACCCAAAGCCCCCCAGCTGGTTTTCATGCCTAAGGCAGGACCAGAATTCACAGCCTCCCAGTTTCTAGCCTGATGCCTTAACTACTAGGACAAAATCCTAACCTCAACATATACAGATTTTATGTAGGGAAAGGAAAAATAGTTTTTCCCCACTACCACCCTACCCCAAAGCTAACCTCTGGATTGGCTTCAGGTAGAGATCGTCCTTCTTGCCCGGCGTGTAGTTCGGTCCCATGATTCTGCACTTGAGGCCAGTGGACACAACCCCTGAGAACACTCGGCCAAAGGCATAGAAACGGCCCTTGTCAGAAGTCGGTACCATTTTGGAGATATACATCATCAGGGGACCCTTAGGGTCACAATTCTTAATGCCTGGAGAAGGGGAAGCAGGAAAGAAGACATTCATACTCCTGTGGATAGTTCCTTGGGGGGAACAAGTGTAGGAAGAATTCAGAGGAAGGACTACCTACCCATGGCAGCTTCATCATCAGGGGGCCCTTCATAGAGCAACTCACAGCGGTATTTCTGAGCAGTGACGGGAGAAGGGAGGTGGATGGTGATCATCTGCAGCAAGGCATCCCCTGCAGGGAGCCAGCGCCTCATCACAGCCTATCAGGGAAAACCATTAGAAAAGAGTTGTGAGTCCATAAGAGAAAAGGCACAGTCCAGCCCCCTCAGCTGCCTACATCAGGGTGCCCCAGTCCCTTCTCTTCAGGGGACCCTGAAAGCAGTCTAGGCATCCTTTAGAAGCTTCAAACTAAGGGTGTACCAACAAGGTTGCATTCCAAACAACTGGTTTTAGGCAATTTGTGCACATATTTTTGGTCTGGAGTGACAAGTAGCATAGGGAGTTGTAGAGACCACAGCGGAATGTGCTTGTAGGACAGGGGAGGAGGTGCGCATCCTTTTTTCTGAAAGTGGGGGGAGAAAGGATGGTACAGCCAACCACTATGGGATCCCTGCACACTTTCTTCCAAAATACGGCCCCTCCCCAGTAGGTGGGCAGAACAGGCAGATTGTGACATATTTGTTTCAGACTCAAACGTTTACTTCCTTTCACATCGACCTTCCTATTTTCCCCTACAGCCACATGTTGGCACAAGGTACCCATTAGCCTCACCTTCAGCAGAGGCTTTCCTTCTTTGCCCTTGTCCTCGCTGTCCAGCTTAATGTCCAGTTTCTCAATCAGTTTGGCTGTCTCCTCCTTCTTGAAGTTCATGATTGCATCAAACACCTTCAAAAACAAGATCATGCCACAAAAAGGTCAGTTCTCCAAGAACATTGAGGAAACAAGCTAAGGAGCTCAGAGACAGTCAACTTTCCTCTATCTCATCTCAAATTAGAGGCTCTCCTGCCAGCCAAGCAGAGGTTCTTGTGGCAATAGGAGTTGCAGTCCACCATATTCAGATAGCAGCAGACTGGAGAAAACCCCACTAGCTATACATGTAGCCCTCGACTTATGATTCTAACTGAGCCTGGAATTACAGTCATGGCAGTTGTTAAACAAGTGACCATGCCCAATTTTACAAACTTTTCTTTGCCCTGGTCATGAAGTGAAAGCTACAGTTGTTAAGTGAACCCATTTTCTTCAATGGTATTTTTGCCAGAAACCAGAAGCAGCTGCCAGAAACTGACCAAAAAATGATCAAACTCATAATCACATGACCATGGAATACTGAGAACAGCCATAAACACAAGCCAGTTGCCAAGTGCTCAAAATGTGATCATGTGATTGCAATGTGTGTCTGTGTGTTGCAGCCACTGGAACTCCTGAACCAGTTCATAAGTAGCTCTGGGGAGATCTATTGTAACTTCCAATAGTCCCAGTTGTTAAGCAAGGACTACCTGTAGATACAAAAGACAAGTCAAGTCCTTTGGGACTTTCTAGAAAAGCTTTGGGTCAAAGGGACTAGAGTAAGTACCTTGCAATTGTTCTCAGCCGGGCAGTGTCTAAATTGAATAAAACAGATTAAAATTGTAAGCACCCTTTACACACCTTGGAGCTCAAAGGGTTAATTCAGCCAAGGGAGATCCCCCACACAACTCTGTGGGTTCATTCTACTTTGCATCAGAGCTCTCAAAATTTCTTCAAGCATAAGATGTCAGGTCAAAGTGAAGAAATTTTTTTGTTCATCATGCACAGGCTGTGGCACCTAAAGCATCTTAATGGATAGTTTTGGGGATTGGTCAAGCAAACTAAGCAAGTGGTTCTACCTTGAAGATGGGGTCTAGGATCAGCTGGCAAAAGGTCCTTGGTAGTTTCTTTCCATCTGGGCTGGTAGCAGATTTGCTGAACTTGCCAGTAGCAGGGTCAAAATATCTGTAGGAAAGGAAAGAGACACAAGCTTCAGTTTTCTAAAGGAGACAGACTCCACCATTTAACTCAATATTGTTTTCAGCACTTTTGGTTTAAACTCATAATTAACACAGTCTTCTGGCCACGTTATATAGTGATTGTGATTTCCAGAACTCAAGTTACACACCTGTCACCCCAGAGCTTTTTCATCATGTCCTCCACCTTTTTGGCACGCTCAGTGGGGTTCAGCTGCCCTTCACCTTTGGCTGCGAACTTGGCCACATACATCTCAGCAAACTGCTTCAGGGTGAAAGCCCAGCCGTGCAAGCCAGAACCAAATCCAACCGTGCCGAGGACTGGATCGATCTAGGAGAGCAAATACACAATTTGATCCTCCCGAAACTCTGCAGTAGGTTCCCTACAAGGCCAAGATTTCCTTGCTATTGTCAAAGAGAAAAGGTGTTGTCAAAGAGAACTATGTGCCCATGTTCCATAAGGAGCTTTCTGAACCACCAAAACTATTGGGTCTTAGTTCCTACTCTGAGCCAGTACATTGCCGTCTGCGCCCTTCATGGGGAAGGCAAAAGGCTTCTTCACCCATGAACAGAAAGAACAGGCCAAACAAAATGCGAGGCAGCCTAGGTTCAGCAAAATACAACTAGTCCTTGACTTTTGACCATAATTGAACCTGTCTAAGGAAACCAGAAGTAAATACCAGTTTTTGGCAAAAAGTAGTATACATTACCGTCGGTTGCCAAGTGTTCAAAATACAGTCACATCACCAGGGAGGCACTGTAACTGTTGGAACCAGATCGTAAATACCTTTGGGGGGGGGTCTATTGTACCTTCAAACAGTTATTAAGCAACCAGTCATAAGTCAAGGACTATCTGTAAGAGTTCCTTGTTCCAAATAAATGAACAGGTGCATCTAACATTTGCATCCTGACATCCTTCAGGCATACTGGGCCTAAACCTCCCCACAGGTTTACATGAAGAGGCAAAGTCAAACACCCCTTCAAATTAGCAAGCCATTCCAGTGGATTCAGCACAGACTGTGTCCCTTGTAAACAGCTCTAAATTGATAGCACTCATCTAGGGGGCAAAAAAGTCACCAGGTTCCCCATATTTTCCTGAATAAGCAGAGCACCGCTGACTCCCTGCTCCCCTTACCATGATGTTGCCCATAGGGCCGCTCTCGCCTTCCCCATATGTGGAAATGATGACATTGACATTCTCCACAATGCGCTGGAAGGTCTGGTACAGTTCCTCAGGCTGCAGCTGCAGCTCCAGCAGGGCCCGGTCCATTTTGTTCATCATCAAGACTGGCTTGATCCTCTCAGCGATAGCCTGGCGCAGAACAGTCTCGGTCTGGACACACACCCCTGCAGAGGGAGAAGAAAGGGAAGCTCAGGTTGTGGTTCACGCGTGCTACCACTTCCAACACTCCACCACAGTCATACAAAGAACAGGAACACCTCTACATCCAAAGCAGTACCTGCCAGCAAAGCTCAGGCTCTCAAGGGGGAGAGAAAAAAAAGGCAGTATCTCACCAGAAACACAATCCACAACAACCAAGGCACCATCGGTGACTCTTAGGGCAGCTGTAACTTCTGAAGAAAAATCCACATGGCCAGGGGAATCAATTAAGTTGATCAGGAACCCACAGCCATCTTTGCTTTGTTTAATGAAGGCTAAGTCGTTCTCTGAAAGCTCGTAGAAGAGGGAAATGGCCCTGGAGGAAGATTCACGAAGGTAAAATACTCAAATCACTCATCCATCCCCCGCACAAGAATCCCAAAAGGACTTTGGTAGCTCATCGTGCTTCCTTAAGTAAAAGCAACAAACCCAATCCCTCTTTTCATCCTACCCGCCCACCCCAGCAAAAATCCCAAAAAGACCTACGTAGACTTGATGGTGATGCATCTCTCCTGTTCGTCTTTCCTCGTGTCCGTGAAGCGGGTCTCACCAGCACGGGCTGAGGCTATAATGCCAGCTTTGCATACCAGCGAGTCAGTCAGAGTGGATTTCCCATGATCCACGTGGGCAATCACTGACATGTTCCGGATGTTGGCCTTTTTGTCCATAATGGCCCGGATCTGGTCTACTGTGAAGTTCACCTAGAAAATAAGGAGGCGGAAGATGACCATTTTGGACCGACAAGCAAGCCGGTAGGGTCAACAGTTCTGAAGAGAGATGGAGACCTCCCCAAGTCTTACTCTCACTCGGGGAGGCAGTGGCAGCTATTTACACCGTTTGCCTGCCTGAACATGGCCTCAGTCCCTGTGACTAAGACCATCTCCACTGACCGTTCACGCAGTCTAGAAGATTACAACACAAACAAAATTCGGAAGTTAGCGAGAGCTGGAAAAGCAAACAGCTGGGGCTGGCCAAAGATAACTTTAAAGCGGTGGCACGGGAACATGACGACACCATCACGGAAAGCACGCAACGATAACCAGGAAAAAAAAACCAGAAGGCTGTGTGCCAACAGCATCTCTCCTTTCGCCCTGAAGTGGAAGTATATTAAACAGAGCACAATGGATTTATTACACTAGACTTTTACCCTGCCACAGTCTGATGCAATCTGAGTCTTGGTGCTTCAAGAGGAAGATAAATTACATCAGGGCAACCGGATAAACCCCGCACAGTCAGGCAACCTGGCATGACAACTAAAATACCCTCCGGAAGAGTTGCCCTCGGCTTCTTCCGAAGGTGGCTTGGAAGGAATTCATGCATCTTCGGTCTGAGGCCATCCCAGGGAGCCGATGCTGCCCCCAACCCAAAAAAATGCCTCCCGGCATCAGTCCCTGACCGCCAGAAAGGTGGGGGGTGCCGTCCAGCCACAAAGCGTTTTTCAGGTTAATGCCAGCACATTAAACGGCAGCCCCCAGCAGCGGGTAACCAGCACGGGTGTCACTTGCTCCATGCGTCTCCCGACCACAGACATTCCCCAAACACAGCAAAAATTACCCGAGGCGGGGGGGAAACGCAGCCCTGCTCCCTTGGCGCTGCCCCTCCCTTTGGCGGAGAGAGCAAGCCTGGAGCTCGCCCAAATTCTTCCTCGCCGCCCCTTTGTTTTGCCACATCACGTCCCTCCCCCCAGCAGACATCCGGAGCGGAGCCGACCTTCCAAACGCGGCGGGGCACCTCCGCTCGCGAAGCTCCCCCAGCAGCCGCGACCCCACCCCCGCTCCGCCGAGGGGCGCGTGTGAACGTGTCACGGGGGCCGCAAAACCAACGGAGGCATCCCAGGAGGACAAGCTTTCGTTATGGCCCCCGCGCAGGCATAAAAGGAGAGAAGCCGGCCAAGGGGAAACCGTATCAAGAGGAACCTGAACTCGGACGGACGGAGAAAGGGGGGGAAGAGCGCTCGGCCTTCCTCCTGCTTCGGCATCGAGGAAAGCCAGCATCGGGGCCCTTCTGTTATTCGTAGGTCCCTCCCCAAAAAAACCCCCACATACACACCCAGGGCCATTTTTAGGCTCCAGCGGCTTTCAAGATGCTTCACCAGAATCCACACAACGCACTTTTCACCGGCGGATCTCCAAAGGCCCTGGACTACAACTCTCGTCATCCCCAGCCGCGGGGAACCACCGAGCCGGGGAAAGAGGACTCATTCAGACGACTCGCCCTCAGATCCGCAGCCTCCCTCGGTCCAGGGAACGCGAGAGTCGCCGCGCTCGCAAGGGCTTCCGTCTCACGTGTTCGCCTGCGTTGGCGGGCGCGCCTCCCCCCTCCGGGCTGTTCCAGAGCGCGGCCCTTCCAGGCCTCGGCAGCTCCCCCTCCCGCCCCGCCGGACTCCATCCCGGGGCCTACCCCTTCGGTCCCACCGGGCCGTGTCCGGGACTTCCCGCGGCCCGGCGGCCCCCCCAAGCCACCCCCGGCCTCGGATGGCTCACCATGTTGGCGGATGGCTCCGGATTCTCCGCAGGGGCGGGAGGGAAGAAGGGAAAAAAAGACCGGCAACAATGGCGGCGGCGGCGGCTCGGGCTGCCCTGTCTCGTTGGCAGGGGCCGAGCGGGCGGAAGAGGACGGTGACGTCAACGAGACGCCTTTTATCTGGAGACGCCGGAGTGGGCGGGGCCACAGGAGGAACCTGGAGCGCAGGCGCCCATCCGAAAGCTTCTCTCTATGGTTCGAAAGCCGGAAAGGAGGGGGGAGGAGGAGGAGGACGCTCTTCGCGTTTACGCCTGCGCAGTTCCTTTTTCCTTTTAAATTCGATCAACCCGGAAGCGTCTGCTGGTGTTTCAACCACGTGGCTGACGCGTGGATGGGTGGATTTGGGACCGAAGGGAAGGAGCCGGGGCTGCGCGTGACGTGCCTCTGATACGACTTGGTATCATCCCAAACATATTACCCGGGGATATTTTTAGAATTTACTCACCCGGAGGTAGGGCCCTCCCGGAAAACCACCCACTAATTTTAAGTTACTGTTTTTCAAACTCAGCCGTCTTAAGACTTCAGCTCCCAGAATTCCCCAGCCCATCCAGCCCCATTCTTTCAGCCGTGATTCATTTGGGGTGGATGTAAATATATTTTTTGACTCATGAGCTAGACCTGGACGGTGAGATTATACAGTAGTTAGCTGGATCAGGCCAGGGACTCCGATAGCCTCTTCAGCATCAGCCTTGTTAAATTATATGTGTGTGCGTATACACACATAACACATAATTATATGCATATACAATCAAAACCTGTAAAAGAAGATAAAAATACTAATGTTCAAGAAATCAAAAAGCGGAAAGTGCAAGGAAAGAAAAAAGATCCAAAGAAAGTGGCTTCCAGTGTTCTTCACAGCAATTATTATAATAATTAGATTTTAATCTCTCTCTAAACTTATACAGTGACATCATTCTTCCTATAATTTATCTTGTATAATCATCAGAGCTATAAATCACCAGTTCATTTCTTCACAAGATTTCCAGGCACGAATCAATACAGTGTCTTTTAATCAAAGAAGTGAGTTTATCCAGCTCATCCACATCTCTCAATTTTACCAACCATTCCTCAATTTTTTTCCATTTCTGTGCGTACAGTAATCTCATTACTGTGATCATATATTGAAATAATCTTCCATGGCTGTCTTCTGCTTGTCCATTTATCCTAAAAGGAAAAGTTGTGGCTTCAGTCGAACATCAATCTTTAAAACCCTCTGAATCAATATATGTATGTGAATCCATTTTTTAAGCTTTTTTACATGTCTACCAAGCATGACAAAGTGTTCCTTCATGTTATTCACATTTCCCACATACTTTTGAAATACCTTATACATTCTAGGTAATTTCTTTGGCATCGTGTACTAACATAATTTTATAAAAATTCTCTTGAGATCATAACACAATGCAAATTTCAATTCCTTTTAATCACATATTTTCTCATGGAGCCACCGGTATATTACTACTAAAATTCTAAGCCCTGCTTTTCCTCCATTTCAAATTTCAACAGAAGTTTATACATCTTAACAATTACATGTTCATCGTCAGTGCACAATTCTTCAAATTCTTACTTTGCTCTATAATCTTTTTGTCCATTTTGAATCTCTCAGATATATAAATGGGAAAACATTGCCAACTATATCCTTCCGATATAATTCCCCTCCTGATTTAATTTCATATCCCCCTTGATAGTTTTCTAATAATTCCTAATACGTTGACCATTTTCTTTCTGCTGTTTCCTTTCGTCGATATGATTTTTAACTTGGGATCCATAATAGTGGTTTGTGGCACAATCTGGGTTTATATCTATTCCATATTCGTAATATGTCACCTCTAATAAAATTATATTTTAAATCAACATTAATTTTAACTAATATACCGTAAATATCCATGCCATCCAAACCTCAGATTGTGATCTTCTAACTCTAAAAGTCTCTTGTTTCTCATCAACATCCATTCTTTCATCCAGACCAAGAAGGCAGGTTAAATTCTAACAGAACAGAACAGAATATATGTACCTCAGGACTGAACTGTGGCATTCTTGATGCTCTCTGAACTTGCTCTTTTGCTTGCAGATGTCTCATTTCCCAAACAGGTCCTGTAACATCATCAGATTAGATTCTCACAACATGGCAGACCTGGTTATAATGAGGTTGGAACGGTATCATCAGCAGGTATAACAGAGATGGTTTCCTGCCGTCCAGCCGCTGTACTTAAAGAAGGATGTCTATGATTCAGGATGCAGCAGATATGCCAGTTTGATTTATTTTTATGAATTAAGCTGCTACCTTGGCAGCTTTAAGATGTATGGATTTCAACTCCCAGAATTCTCCAGCTAGTTGTAAAAAAAAACAAACGACAGCTGGGCGATTTGTGCTTTCAGGTTTGCAAGATACCATGAAGATATCCTTAAATAAAGAATTAGCTCATCTGGCAGTGTTTTCTGTTTGATTTACCCAGGAGAGTCAATCAGTCTTGTAAGTCTCGAAGTACTAATCTCCCACCATCTCTTCTTACAGCCCAATCAATTTAGCATGGGTCCTTCCTAAGTTTCTTCCTCTGACTGTACATCGCCTGTGGGCTCCTGCTCCTTTTATCTGGTCATCCCCGAGGTCGTATCTCTTGCCTTTGTCCCTCAAGGCCATTCCCGCATGCCATTACAGACACAACACAGAGCTTAACACTTTTTTAAAAAAGCAGTTTCTGACAGAGAATCTCAACAAAATGGTATGTCTGTTCAGAATGGCGCAATTCGATCACTGCAGGAGAGGCAGGTTACTCTGTGCTAGCCCAAAGAAGCCAGGAGTCTGGGTGACACCTTTTCTAACGTCACAGATTTTGTTAAAAGGAAGAAGCCGCAGCTTACAAAAGTTTATGCTTTTTAATATGTTGTTTGAATAGGAAGAGGTGCAACCAGACTCCGGATTTTTTTTTTTTACATGTGGCAGGTGCTTGAAAAAATATGCAAATGTCTGAATTGAGTAGACAATTCAGGATCGAGGAGGTCGCTCTGAGTTCTGCACGTTTGTTTAAATGCTTTCAGAGCAATTTAGCCATCTCCCTCCTGAGGGAGGAGCGGCTCAAACACTGTCCTTGTCAACCCAATGGGTCAACCCACTGAAATATGCTTTTCAGTTTATCCTTGCTGACACCAGTTCTTGATATCCAGCAAGGGTGGAACTAACTCCCTGACCATTTAATGCCAGGAGGGCACAACCATCTCCTCCCCACTCCCCAAAAATTTACTTTTTACTGTTTTTGTTTTGGTGCCTCTAAGTCAGGGTTTGGGGTTTTGAGCTTTTTTGGGGGGGGATTCCTGGCACCTGCCTGGATTCATCCTTGCAGTTTTCCCAACAACGTTTTTGAAGTGGTTTGCCATCGCCTCCTTCCCAGGGCTGAGAGAGGCTGACCAGCTCAAGGTTCACCCAGCTGGCTTTGTGCCTCTTCGATTACGCGCTCTTTTCCGAATCAGATGCTGGGGCCGCAGTGCAAAAAAACAAGAGCAGGACAAAACCTAAAAGATGTCAAACCGACATTGAATTAATGCCCAACTTCCTTAGATGCAGTTCATACGATTCTTCTCCATCTGTTTAATTAGTTTCCTTCATCTCGTGTTGAAAAACACAATTCAGCTTTTGCTGCTTTCAGAAGAGTTGAGGGGCTCCAGCCTCAGCTCACCCACTCACTCTCCCCTTAAATGTGTGGGGTGGCAAACATTTATCCCCTTCCTCTCAGTACACTCCTTTAAAAAATATTTAAGCATTTTTTGCTGGACCCTCAGTAAGCCTGCATGTTTTTACCCATTGGCGCTGGTTGGGTTTCTACACCGGGGAAGGAGCTGCCAATCTTTCTTGGAGTATCCTTTCTTTGGGGAAGGGTCTACTGCGGTGGACTGAGTTCTTTCAGTTCTCTGCACGTAATCACTGATCCCTCCCTGACTCCAGGCAAGTCCCTATGAAGAAGGCAGCTTGAAGCCTCCATCCCACTGAATGGGTTGGATTCTGCAGTAGAGAACCTGCAAGGGGTATCCCTTCTCTGCTCAGCAGAGAATTAGTAGAGCATTATTAGCATTGCATTTGTGTCCTTGGATTAAGGAGGTTCTGGACCTCTGATCTGAGGCCCAGGGAGCGGAGAATACAAAGAAGAGAAGCCCAAGCTGATCTTGGTGCCAACTGTCCCAGGTAAAACCAGGCAACTCCCCAACGCTGCTCTCTTTGCCAGCCTGGGATGGTAAGTATGCCATAAGGATGCAGGCAAGAAAGGCAGGGCCAGGATGCCAACAGGTCACTTCCAAGAGGGATTTTTTTAAAGGATTTCACAGTGATTTAGATCAACGTCTCTCATCCTCAACAACTTGAAGGGGTGAGGGAGAGGTCCACATATCTTCGAGTTGTTGAAGCTGAGAAAGACTGGTTTAGATCACCCGGTAGGAGGAACTGAGCCAGATTTATGCTGCAAAAATCCTCAATCGTCCAGGGAATAAAATACATCTGAGGGCTTCCCTCGATTGGGACCGAATGAAACGGAAGAGCAACGGGGGATGGTGAGAAGTCATACCTCTGCTGACTCTTTTTCCTTCTCCTATTGCAACCTCTCTCGAGAAAGGCTTCGAGACGAAGCCAAAAGCTCAACAAGAGCATCAAAAAACTAAAGTCCGGATGACAAGATTTAGAAGCCTCCTGAGCCAAATTTGCAAATCAAGAACGCTGTATGTTGTTCTGTTCTCAGCGGCGGCGGACTCGGCCACACTGGGTACGGTGGGGCACCTCAACCTCTCAAATGCTAGGAGAGAAAGCTCGCTGGCTTCTTAAATGGCAATGCAGCGAGGCCAATCTTTATAGTGGTATG
The DNA here is from genome assembly GCA_032468055.1 of Acrochordus granulatus. NCBI lineage: Eukaryota > Metazoa > Chordata > Lepidosauria > Squamata > Acrochordidae > Acrochordus > Acrochordus granulatus. Next base: position 18,426 of record JANHZU010004866.1, read on the forward strand.
GAGAAGTTGATCAAGAGCGGATAGCCGCAATAGAGCCTTCATGTCCAGAAGCAGTGTATCAATGAGCCCCAGTGGGAGAGTCAAGCAACAAGGAGGGGGTCCTCCCCTGGGCTCCACTGAGCCATCTGGCTGTCCCCTCCAGAAACAGAGACCTCCAATGATGCTTGAATCCCAACAAGCCCCGAACCATCTCTTGCATTTGCACACCAGGGAAAACAAGGAGAGAAGCTAAATTGAAATATTTCCTTTTATTTATTTAACAAACACTATCATCTTGAGTTCTGAAGAATGTGTACAGAAAGAAAGGAAAGAAAGAAAAATGAAAGATCTCTGCTTTACAAAACAAAAAAAGGAAAAGAATAAGAAGCTGAAGGAAGAAGTTTTTTTAAAAAAAACCATATGTACAGATTGGAAAACTTGCTAAGGAAAGAGAGAGAGAGAAAAAAAGAAAGGAAAAAATCTCAGGGGGGGACCGGCTTGGTGGGGAATCAAAGCCAAAGAAGTTGAACACGCAATTAAATTAGAATACAAATACTGAGAGAAGAAGAGCCCTAAGTCTACTCGGTGGCTGTAGAAGCAGATTGCGATCTATACAAGAAAAATTCAATTCAGACCCTTTCCCGGGGTCTGAATGACAGTGTGTGATGTGTGTTTAAAACATAGCAAACATATTGCTTAACTTTTGAGATGTTTGACTGTAAAAATATTCACTGGTGGGAGCAGGGAGGGGAAGGCAGGACAATGGAGTCATGGAAAGAAGCAGGAAGGTCCAAGGAATGACCGTTTTCTTCCTTCATCAGTCTTCCTCATCTTGACTTCAGGAGAAAGAAGAAGAAAAAAGATGTGCCCTGCGGCTTTCTGCTTGGTGCTGAATACCCCAGGGGCTCTTTTAAACATTCCTCTGGAGGCTAAATTTTGTTGAGGTGAGGAGGAGCAGGATAACCAAAGGGAGGGTCGATCAAACAAAGGGAAAAATTTGCTGCAAACTAGTGGGCCTGGTGAGAGGTCCTCAATCCGCCTCGTTACAACTTACTTTAAAAAACAACAGTGCAGTTCGCCAACAAACGCATCTCTTCAGAATGGATTAAAACAAGTTGAGAAAATACATTTTCCCCAGGAGGAGGAGGAGGAGGAAGAGGCGGCAGCTCCCACAAACAAAGGAGTGGGAAGAAGGCCAACTCCGAATAAAAACTAACACCCCCCACCCGGTCCAGAAACCAGGTTTCAAAGCCTGCTGCAACTGGATAGGAAAGAGACAAGGTCTGACATCTTGTAAAACAAACCAAAAAAACCTGCAGAAACGGAAAAGGGGAGACAGAGGAGAGACCAGATCAAACTTTTTGCCCAATTCGGTTTTGCAGAGCAGGTAGCTCAGCCCCGCTGGCCCGACCTCAGCCATCCTCCTCGCCCCTCTGCCTGGCCGTCGACCATTGTGGGGGCACCACTTGCTTGAGGAGGGGGATCAACAGGTGAGAAAAGTCTAAAGGAGACCCAGGCAAGTGACCCAGTCAGGCGGAGGAGGAGGAGGAGGAGGAAGAGGGAGGACATCTTCGAGAGTCCACAAATACACAAGGGGACACACGCACAATGAGACACAGAAGTATCAAAGCAGCTGGAAGTCCAGAGGCAATTTTAACAACAAAGACAGTCACTGGCATGCCGCCCCACCGCCCAGCTCGGCTCCGCACCGTTTTGTGACTGACCTACACCTGAATTTTTTAATTCTTTTTTAAACCGAGGTAGTTGGCTAGAAACCAAAAGAGTTCCTCCACCTGGCATTTTTGTTCTGGAAGGCCCATCTCCCTTCGTCTGTCCATCCGTCCATCTTCGCCCAGCCCCGTCCCAAAGAGGCAGCGTCCCCCTCTCCCCATGCCCAAGCTCGAGAAGGGCTTGGCCGACGGAGAATGGGCCACCCTTTCATCCGTCTTCCAAAACACACCACGTTATTGCACTTCAAAAAAAAAAAAAAGACGACACCAGATTTGTGGTGCGAGGGGG
>JANHZU010004866.1:67072-77251 GCA_032468055.1 Acrochordus granulatus
GGTAGTTTACAACCTGCGTGTCAAGAGTTACTTGGGAAGCGACACAACTATTTAAAAATCCCACAGTGATGCGGACCAACAACAGTTCAAAGTCATCCCTTAGCTTTGGCCAAACAGCTGCCTTCATCCTTATCCTTTTTTTCCTCTCTCTCCCCCCCACTTCATATTTTCAACCAGAATATCAACGTTTTAGAGATTTTTATTTAAGAAAAATTAAGATATCAAAAAATAGGCAATTAAAATTAGCATTTATTACATTATCTTTTAAAGGGGGAAATCTTATATACAGGAACAAAAGAGCAACTGCATTTTAAATTTTATGTATTTTAAGCCCCCTCCCTCCGCAAAAGTGCATTTTAGGCTTTATATATTCATTCGGTATTTATCTCCCAAACTTTTTTTTATTTTTTATTTTTATTTCTAAGAAAAAAAACCCTACCCAACATACATGGAATGTCTGCTCTGTGCTTTTGCTCACCTCACTCAACAACAGTAAATTAGTCATTTAAAGTTTATTTTTTTTACAAGAACATGAACATTTAGAGTGCTCTGAATAATAACAGTAATAATAGGATTTAAGAAAATTGGCTTTTAGCTGATGGAATCTTCGCTTTATCTTCCCTGTAGCTAAACAACATGGGGGGTTTATTTTGTTTTTTTTTGGTAAAGGGATAAAGAGAGTTTTATGACCCGCTCTCGGAATAAAATTCAAATTCTCTCTTTTTGTACACACACACATATATATATATTTCATATATCATAATATATATATTTCTTAGAACACATAGCTTTAATGAAGCATTTTATTAAAGTTCTCCATAGGCTAAAAAAGGGGTATTTTAAATGGACACCCACCTAAGAAACTAATCTCACATGGACAGTTAGAAGAAATGTTCTTTTAAAAAATATTGGAGGGGTGGGGGGGAAACCCAAAGAACAAAACCCAACAGTTACATTGAACATGTTCCTTTCGATTTAAATAGGACTTTCGGCGTGAGCTGAAATTATAAATAGACGGATGGGTTCATTTTATAGGGCGACGTGTGCCGGGCGGCTGGAGAGGAGAAGACGAAGAATAAGCAATTATGGAGGCTGAGGGGTTAGAAAAGAAAGAAGCAACAACAGAACTGGACGTAAATCGACACTGAAAGAGACACTAGCTGAGCATGAGGTGGAAAGACCTGATTTAGGCTGTGCCTTATGGAATAACCTCGGAGAGGCACAACGGAAGAAGGAAAACCCCTCCCATCAGAAGCAGAAGCTGTCCAAGGGGCGAGCATCTCCTTTTAAATTGGGGGGGAGGGCGGTGGGGATGGGGAGGTGGAGAAGGAAGCATGAAGAGCGTCAAAGAGAAGCAACCCATGTCAACGGGAGAAGGTGTCTACTCTACGTCAACTTGCAACCGGAAGCGTCCTCAAGTCCCTGCTCCGTTTTTCCTCTCGGGCTAGTCTCGAGCAGCGTTCCTCAACCTTGTCCACTCTACGACATGCGGACTTCAACTCCCAGAATTCCCCAGCCAGCAATTCTGGGAGTTCACGTCCACTCACGTCAAAAGTTGCCCAGGTTTAAGATCTCTGCTCTTGAGCACACCCTCAAAAGCAATTTCTTTAATTTTTTTTTTAAATTTTCTTTGAAAAGTGCAACAGAATCTCCCCATTGAATCCAATGGGTCAACATTAGTGCAAAGTCCTTGACCATTTAAAGATGCTGTGTTCTTTTCATCATCCATGCTTAAGGCTTTGAGTAGGTTAAGTTGGATTGAGATAAATAAGGGGAAGGAAAAGTAGGAAGGTCCTTCTTCCTGAAGGGGAAGGAACGAGGAAAGAGTTGGCCAACTGGCTGTTGCTACTGGAGGACGGGCTGTTTCTGTCTTGACAGCAACACAAGATCCTTTTCCAACTATCCCTGCTGGTGTCCTTGCTACAACTGGCTTTTCCGGGGAGGAGCAATGTTCCAAAGGTGCTTACAAATGAAGGGTCTCAGGAGAGACTTTAGCCCAACCCACGTTGGTGACGAAAAGATGAATTTGTCAAGTCCTCGTGGGAAGAAGAGAAGATATAAGAAGGAGCAGAAGGTGAGAACATCGGCGAGTTGGTTGTCCCATCAAAAAACTCCTCCTAGGTTTTTGCTCTGGGATGCTACACATGATGCTAAGTCCAACCCTTGACGGAGAAGCTACCTTCCCACCAGAAGAGACCATGCTCGTGCAATGTGCCATTTTGGATCTAAACTTTCTTCCTGTTCCTCAGCACTGGCAAGTCACCTTCCTCCCAGCTCTGCTCGTAATTTCTCCAATTTACATTCACACCCGATGAGGACATGTCCTGAGAACAGCTAACGGTGTTAACAAGGGAGTGTGTGTGTCCTTCTCAATCAGGGACAACAGGGAAAAAAGAGAGAAGCCTTTGGATTCTCTCCTACGGTTGCCACGTTTCTTGAGATCAAAATTTTATACCCATTTTTAGCTTTTTAGAGAGGGTTTCCTGTTTATTTTTCAATGGAGCCATTCAACTGGCTCCAATTCAGGAGCTTCCAGATGTATTTCAAACAGCACAATGTGCTCCTCTCAACAAATTGCTAGAAACCAATCAGTGGCCATTGAATGAGTCCCATGCTTCCCCAAAACAGGCAAAGGCAAACCACAGAAAAGACACACACACTCAGACCACTTCAAGCCCCTAGCTGAAATGAACAAAAAAAATCTACCCCAGAAAAGCAGATTCTGTCACTGATCTCACTTCAAAGTGAGACCGCTTTCTTCCTGAAATGTGGTAAAAAAAAAAATCAACAGTTTCTTTGGCAACACTTTACCACAACCTTAAAAATCATAATTAAAATAATAATAATAATAAATCAAATGCCTTATATACAGTATGGGATTGAAGGAGGCGAACCCTGCATGCGGTCAGTTATTTTTAGCATCGCTTGTACAAAGAGGATTTCAGAAGGGTTAAGGCAGAACGTACTCGAGAGGCCAGTGCAGGACCGAATGCAAATCGGTCGACACAATTCTTGCTTTTAAGTGCAAATGCATCCAAGGCTTGTGTTAAAATGTTGCCGTCACTCACACAGCTTATTCCTGATTCGACATCCTCCAATTTGGATTTCATTCCTGTCCCGCTGCCTTTTGAGGGGAGAAATGCCAAGCAAGGTATACAATATCTCTGATCACAACAGTGCAACCACGGAGGGACACCATACAGAGCCAAAACTGTTCTCCGTATCAGTTTTGAACCAGGGGTAACATCCCTCTGAGTATCGCTGGAGTTACGACTGGCAAGGTCAGGGTGGGAGGAGGGTACGATATGCATTTTGCGTTTGGCAAGATCCCCATTATAAAACAAAATACAATTTCTTGTATTCTTTCTAGGGAGCAGGGATGATAAACAAATCAGGTTAAAATGGGTAGAGTGGACATTTCTACCAGGATACCCACCCAGTCCTGAAGGGAAACCTAGGAGGTGGGGCTGCAGTTGGGTTTGGTGGTGCAACAGCAGCCCTGGGGTTGGGCAACGGGGTTGAGTTGTAACCCAAGATCAAACTTTGGTTTCTGGTGTCACAGAGATCTGGGAAGAGACCAACAATGACCCTCTGCAAAGGTGAGAAGAAAAGCCCATTTGGACAACAGCAACAACAGTGACCAAGAGGAATATATATATATATATATACAGTGCTAAATTGTGCTCATACCAAGGCGACTTCCTGCCAGTCTTCCGATGTTTTTTGGCCAAAGAGGACCCCCACAAGCTGGATTTCAGAGAAGAAGGCATCAAACAGGCGAAAGGGAAAATGGTGGGATTCACAAGTGGCTAGATGGCTTTGGAAGGGAGCAGAGAGAGAGAGAGAGACAGAGAGAGACACACACACACAGCCAGGAGCAGTCATGGAGACAGAGGTGTAAAACAAATTGGGAGAGATACCACAACTTTTGGTTACATAAGGAATCTCATGTATCTACCTATTTACAAAGTCCAAGCTAATTTTTGCATATGCAATCATTGAAATCAGTGCGAAGCCGAGGATCTCTGTGGAAGAGAAGGCTGAGGATGCGGTGGGGCGGGGGAATACATCCATCTAGGGTCACCAGGACCATCTTCGGCTCCCCCTTCCTTTCAAATGGACAATGGTGCAGAAGATGAAAAGAGGTGGGGGTGGAAAAAAAGAGACAACAAAATGGACCCCAGAAACTTTGACATGTCCAGAAACTTCAACTTAAAAGAGATCGACTCCTGTTCACCCCATTTCATCTTTTCGGGATCTAAGTAGGTCAATAGGACAGACGCGATCCTTCTCGGGAGACGCTCAACTGGCCGCTGATTTCTGCTCGGCATTAAAAATCCCACGTGGACATTTCAGGGTAAATTGATCATCCTCCCCAAAGTTTGGGGAGGGGGGATACTTTTGGCGAGGGTAGGAGATTTTTCTTTCCTAGCCCTGGGGTCACAGAATACCTTTTCGCACATTCGGTGGAGAAGGAGGGACTCAGTTCTCCAAGTCTCCCATCTTTTCTGCCCTCGTGAGCTGGAAAGGAAGATCGATGGGTCTTAATTCCAGCGAATGAGCAGAAGGAGGAAGGAAGATTATCCCGATCCGGATTTATGGGAACCACCCTCCCTACAACTTACAAGACCTGGATTCAATCCTGGCTTTACTCCATTCCACAGCGGCCAGAAAAGCATCTGCTGGTCAGCCCAGCCACCAAGAAGGTCCTACGACCCACGTTGTGGATGGATAGTGCTCAGCCTAGCACTGGCTATGAGACAGATATACAAAACCAGGACGACAAAAAGAAGAGGAAAAAAGGGAGGAAAAATAAACCATACACAAAAAAACCCATGATTCCTGCTTAAAAATTCAAGCTTCCATTTTTTATATATATATATATATTGTTTTCTGAAGTGCAAACCACTTCCGAGGGTTGCTTTATTTCTGCCTAAATTTTGCAGTGTGTCACAGAATCTAATTAAATCCAATCCTCCCCTTGTTTTGTTTCTGTTTCCATATTTAATCCACAAACCAAAATGGTGAATTCCATTTGAGTTTCTTTCTTTCTCTCTCTCTCTCTCAAATATATAGATATATATATATACATGTTTTTTTTTCTCTTACAAAAATAAATTCAATTTTAGGAATTATTTTAATAAAAACAATAAACAACAATAAATTTCTTTCTGTAGAAGATGGTTTCAACGTGTAAACATATTCATTTCTTTCTTTTTATAGATATATAGATATATATTTCTTTTAAATTAAGATAAAGTGATTTCAAAGTACCCGTTCCATTTCAAAGTGCTAAGACTTCTTTGTTTCTAATCTTTTTTTTGTGGTTTTTATTGCTTTTTGTATTAAATAAAACATCCATCTTCTCCCACCCAAGCCTTTTTTTTTAAAATCCTCTCTCAAAACACACACACTCCCCTATTTAATTACATTCGGCCAAACGGTTCACCTTTTTTAATATTTATATTAAAAAGGAAATCTAAAAAGTGCTTGCCAAAAAAAACCAAAAAGGAAAGAAAAAAATGAAATAATAATACTAAAATTCATTCTCTCTTTATATATATATATATATATATCATTTTTAAACTGTGCATTTAAAAAATTCTGAAATGGCTGAAAGGTGCCCTTTGTTTTTTAGCTTAGAGGGAGCTGTGCCTTTAATAAATTTTGATATAGCTACTGCTTTATCTACACAACTGCTTCTACCGACATGAGAGGATAATAGGAAGAGATTTGGTGAATCACCCCAAAGACAGTTTTTGGACCCCAAACCTTACCACAGTCCAAATCAACACCCTAAAGTATGAATCTAAGACCCCCCAGGACCAGGGAGGATACAAAAAGTGTGGGAAAGAGACATAATTGGAAGGAGAACCTACTTTTGCTTCCATGAATTAGCTACAGTTTGATTTGTACCAGGAGCACATCATTTTTCTACAAAGCCACCATTGGGTATAAATTTAGGGCTTTTTTAGTGCCCAATGGGAGACAGACAGAGGTGTTTAGGGAATGCTGGAGGCAGAGAAAAGGAAGAGGAGAGGTTTAGGTACAAAAGCATGTCTTCTCTGCTCCTCTCCTAAAGATTTTTTTTTGCAAAAATACCACGACCAATCTTTGGCCCTTTCTTAGAAAATCAAGACACCTGGCACGTGTACCACATCTTTGGGAGGAACACAGGGGTCTCCCAGCCTGAAGTGTTCACAAGGGTCCAGCTCCGTATCCAACCCTGCCACCAACAAAGATATTTCGGAGATTTTCAGACAGCACCGCTCTCGATGTCTTCAGCCACTGCCTGAAGCCAAAAGGACCTGCCTAAGCAAAACTAGTCGCTACACAGCGAGATTAGATGTCTGGATGATTTGGTGGAATTTCTGAAGTTTAACTGGAGTGTCCGGGATATGCTTTTTCCCCAAGGCCTGGGATGCTGAATAATTAATTAAAAGATCATCTTCCAACTTACATCAAGGTTGGAATATTTCTACTAGCACCTGAGGGAGTGTGTGTCTCAGGGTGAGGAATATTGGAAGAACCCAACAGATAGCACCATGTAACCGAGCCAATGCAGGGGACCCCTTCCAGAAATCTCAGTTAGGACAAAATGATGCTATTTGATGACAGGAAACAGAAACTTGTACTGCAACTTTCAGTACACTTGCAAGAACATGGCTTCGTTTTATCACCCCAGGAGGGAAACGAAGAACGAGATCTCAACGAACAACATTAAAGCCCCTTGCTGAAGCATTGAACAAAACACCAAAGGCGCTGAAAAAGCTTATCTTTTTTGGGAGAGGAAGAGAGAAATCGGTACTGAAACGGAGAAAAGCCACGCCAGAACCAGAACTAAATCAACTATTTGGAATCTGTAAGCCAAGATGCAACCTTGCTTGCATGCAGCACTCTTGGCGTCAGCCAGCTTTCAACGAGTTTTGGGAAAGGTGGATTGCTATCCTTTTAAGGGCGATGAGGTTTCTCCGATCGTAAATAATCCACAGGACCAGTAGATTCGGCGCCTTTGCCCAGATACCACCACGCGGGGCCCCGGTTTTGAAGAAACTGAGCACGCTGGCACCTGTTTTCCCTGCACGACAGGCCAACATCCTGCCCCAGACCTAACATCGGATAATAGCGCCCAACAAATGTCGAGCTCCTCTTTTTAAGGGCCCACAAAAAAGTTGTAAAGAGCCTTGGAATTTAGTAAATTGGTGCCTTTCACCAAACTTTTTTTTAAAAAAAAAACAGGCCTGAAATTCTCTGCCAACAGCCTTGAGAACAACGTTCGATTTAAGAGAAAAACTCCGTAAGGAGCCTTGTAGAAAAAACGACCCCTGTGGACTGGGGGGAGACCGAGAAGAAATGGAGCCTTTTTTTCTTTTCTAAAGCTTCATACACACACACACATATTTTTTTTTAAGCCGGCCAAACTCAGTGACCGTCCTCATCATTGCGTCCCTTTGGAAGAGCGGCTTCTAAAACACCTAAAAAAGGCCAGTATAATATGTATGTATATATATATATATAGTTTTAAAACTTAAAACTAAAAATTCTGGAAGCTTTGTTTGCACGTTTTGCGGACCTCTTCTTCCCACCCCGATGATCCCTGCTTGGACTTTGCTCGCTGGGTGGCCTTCTTTCCAGGCAGGGAGCAGTTTTAAAATGCATCCATGGCTACAAGAGTTTATAATGGAAACTGGTTACGAGCGGAACGATCACAAACAGAGATAGGCTATAGACCTAGGAGGCTACCCTTTTTTCTTTTTTTTTTCGTCCCGAAAAAAGTGAGGAAACCATTTTTTTTTCCCCAAGAGGAACTGGAGGAGAGTTATAACTAGATTTTGTGACACTTTTTTTTTCTTTTTTGGTTTAGGAAAGTCCTCTCGATTTACCCTCAGACAACCCCCCCGCTACATTCAAACTTCCTGGCGCCGCTTTGGCGCTCAAACTCTCTTCAAAGTGCTGTTCTAACTCGTCCTGGGGCGCGGCGGGCCCCTGCGTCTCTTCGGCCTCCTCGGCCCCCGCGAGGCTGCTGTCGTCAGGATTCGAAGCCGGAGCCGGAGCGACGGTCACTTCTCTCACCCGGGGTTTGCGGCCCCTTCGGGAAGGGATGCCGTTGCAGCCATCTTTTTTAAGGTGCCGGTGCAGGTGGTCGGACCGGACGAAAGTCTTGAAACAGCTCTCGCACTGGTAGGGGCGGAGGCCCGTGTGGACGCGCATGTGATTCTTCAGGTCGTAGTTGTGGGCAAAGGCTGCCCCGCACTGCTGGCACAGGTAAGGCTTCTCACCTGTATGCTTCCTCATGTGGACTTTCAGCTTGTCCTGCCTGGAGAAAAAGGAAAGGAGGTCAGGGCAGGCTGGGTCGGCTCGGGCCAGCTGGAGCCATCGACGGTGTTGAAGCTCGGCCGCCGTAAGGCGGGCTGAGCTCAGCTCCCGTCGTTGGTTCGCTTTCTCCATTAGCGCCTTCGCATTTTTTAAAATTGCGAGTCAGCTCCCAGGATCCTCAGGAACGGTCCGGCTGGCTAGGGAACTCTGGGAGCTGAAGTCCGCAGACGGGGAGAGCAGGAATGGTCATGGAACTGAAGTCCATGCTTCAGGAGGGCAGCCATGTTGGAAGGGCATGAAACTCCCGACAACCCGTCTCGCCTCCCCAACTCCAAAATAGGCTAAAAAGTCTTTTCTTGCCCACTCAGGGCTTATTCCTGCTTGGTTACCTAACCATTATGCAACTCCCGTTCCTTGGAATAACCAACTCCTTCTAATATTAAACTGAGCTGCCGAGTGCCAACCTGACTGTAGGCAAAATGGGAGAAGAAGAAGGGAGGAGGACTGGCGTGGCATGGCATGGCACGGCACGGCATGTCGGGGAGAGCTCTGAAGTCGACAAAAATCCAAAAGCAAGCATGAAAAAATGACTTTGGGGGAAAGTTATCGCAACCTGCTCCATGAGCATTTCAAGTACATCAGGACTGCCATTCTGAAATCTTTTCCGCCCAGCACAGCCACCGGGATGGGAAAGAAATGTCCAGCAATGCAACCCCGGCATCCTTTCGGAGACAGCCAAGGCTCTCGGCAGCTCTCCAGAGAGAAAGCTGACCCGATGTTCCAGCCTCACATTGCGTTGTGTCGTTGTCTGCCTCGACAACCTTTTAATGGACTGTGGATAGCTCAGAGAATTTGATACACGTACCATCTACCAAAACAGTGACAAGAAGTGGAAATGACTTCTCCGTGGATTGTTATCGAGCCGCAGCGCAGCGCAAGGCACTGAAGGGCAACTCAAGAAATAGCTTTGGGAGGGGGAGGCTGGGGGGTTGGGACGGGGAAAGGACTAAGCCCCTCCCATGCTCTCCTGCCAAAAGGCAGAATCTCTGCCAAAGGAAGAGAATCTTATGTAATGTCCCCCCCCGGTATTCTGGGCTGCCTTTCAGAGCAAAGGGGTCTTCGACAGGGGTCTAATCCCCCCCTTTTCCTTTCTCTGGAAGGCTGAGCAAAGAGGTTCACGGCAGAGTAACGCAGCCGGCCACCTCCTCTTCGCAACCTGCTGCATTGCTTTCGTTCTGCTTGGCAGCAGCCCCTGCCATAAATTCTCATAATGCATTGCGGGGCCGGGAAGAGAGCACGCAATGCAAAGGGAGCCCCCCTCCCCCAGGGCGCGGGGGCGGGGGGAGAATGGCTCTAAGAACATCGATGTGCATGTCCTATGAGGTCACGAGGAGCCAGCCGGAGAGAGACAGGATCCTTCCGAGGAGGCTCCTTCCCAGCCCCTGGGGCGCAGCGGAGGGTTCCCGCGGTCCTTCCTCCTCTCTCACCCTGAGGCTCCCAGCCAGGTTCACCCAACCATCTAACCTGGTTACCGAATGAATCCGATTCCCGGATTTGCACAATCCGCCGAAGGAGCCGACTTGCCGAGCAGGCTAGGTTGGCCCAACCTGCTCAGCCACGCACACACACCAGGGAACAAAACAGAGCACAACCCTCCCCCAGAATTGCAAACTCATCGAGGCTGTGCGAATGGAGCCCCGAGAGGTTGAACGGTGTCCGGAAGAGGCCTGTTGCTCTCAGGGGTCTTTCATCTATCTCCCCTATTCCAAGCCTCCGTGGCGGCGCTTCTCAGCCTCGGCGACTTTAAAGAGGCGTGGACTTCAGGTCCCAGGATTCCCCAGCCAGCGTGCAAGCTGGGGAATC
>JANHZU010004867.1:39092-51550 GCA_032468055.1 Acrochordus granulatus
TAAAAAGAAAAGTTGCAGGCTTCATTAGTACATTTACATTTAGAAATCTTTTGCATAACTTCAGTCATATTTAATCTCTTTACATGTCTACCACATATGATAAAATGTACCTGGAGATTGAACATATTTCCAGCATTTGTTAGATGATCCATTGTAAATCTTGGATAATCAGTCAGGGGTAATTGCCACCTGTTCTCATTTACAAAAGTTCTCTTTAAGACCATAATTCAAGGTAAAATTTACACACATGCTCCCATTATTCCAATGTAATATTATAAGCAAAGTTTTTGGCCCTTTTAATCATACACTACTTTAGATATTCATCTTCAAAATTCAGTTTCATCAGCATCTTATATATATTTGCAAATGAATGATTATCTCCAGTACACAAAATTTGTTCCAGCTCCAACTTTTCATGAGCAAAAACATAACATTATGTGTCCAACTTAAACCTTTCAAAAATGTGATTATACACTAAGTAAACCAACTACCGTTCTTCTAATTCAATTAAAAAATCAATGAAATCTGGAGATTCAATTGTCTTCAAATTGCATTTCAAATCAAATATTTGCACAGCTCTAGAATTTGTAATATAAAGTAATACTTTTTTTTTCAAAAGATTTCATACATAGAAAAAACAAAGTATATTAGATGAAATCTTGACTTGCAAAGCATGCAGATGTACATATAGGACTTAGCTATATGTATACCTTAGATTATGGGAGTACAGTGTTTACTTCAAGAACTGAGGCTTGTCCTCTGTTGTAATTTAGGCAGGGGGTTACAATGTATGTTTGTCCAAAATGTTTATCCAAACATTTTCGAGTCTAATGTCATTTGTGCTGTAGACTGCAACATTTCCATTGATGTCATATGCATTATGGCAAATACATTTTCATTATTATACGTTATAAATTGCTCAGAACTTTGGGGGATAAAATAAATATCCATAAAGCAGGTCTTACTCCTGGAAAGTGTGCATATGATTTTTGGTAAAGGAAATGAAGGTTCCATTCAGAAATCTTCTGAAATAAGGGAATACCTCACACAAAGATTTTGCTTGTGACTCTTGGTGACTGCTTGACAAAGTCCTTGCAGTTTTTCTTGGCAACATTTTCAGAAGGTTTGCCATTGCCTTCTTCCTGGAACCAAGAGAAAGACACTGGCCCTAAATCACCTAGCTGGCTTCTAGAATCAGTGGTGGAGCTGATATACATTAAAGTGGCGAGCCTTGGTGATTCGGTTGGAGGTGTCAGGGTGGGTGTCCTGATGGTTTCCTTTTTGGTTTCTGTGCCACTTCTTGTAGTACTATCATCCTTCACTTTGTTTAATAGTTTTTGTTACTGTTCTGCATATATCTACCATAACAGCTTTACAGATGTTTAATTTATAAAAGAACAACCTTGAAGACAGCTTAAAAAATAAATTGTGAAAGGAACCACAGTAAGGTGAAGATGAAATTGAATTTTGCATATTTGGAATGAGACACCTTTCATCTTGAAAGAAGACATTAAGAAAAATCAGTTAACATTTGATCTCCCCTGCAATCAGAAATAATATATACCTGATTAGATTTGAAAGGGGTCTGCCTTCTTTTCCTTATTTTATATTAACGGAAAAATTAAAATACTCTACTGTTTTCTTTTTTATCGAGTTACGCTATTTTTATTTCAGAGTTATACATTATTCATATGAGTCTGTGCTTTAAAAAAAAGTGTAGACTGTAGAGTAAAATATCTGACTAATTATTTTGCAATCACAACAAACCTACTCCATGCTACTAGTTGCTTTCTCTTTCTTTTTTTCTGTGTATGTGTGTGTGGGACCCCTTTTTAGAAATGACCATTCTTTTTCATTTTTAGTTGGATTGAAAAAGCCTTCTGAAGGAAAAACATCTCCAATAACATCTTGTAATTAATGTCCAGTCGCCTTTTTGAGGAACTTTGCAAAATTTTTGCAATTTTTACTTCTTATCATTACCTGGATTAATGAGAATATTCATAGATATTTTACACAGAGAAATGTAAATAATTTAAATGTGCTACTGGAAGGAACAACATATTGACCCTGTTTGGAAAAAAAACCTTCAAATTTAGTCTGATAATATAATATAAAAACAAAAGATAGTGTGTTTAACCTTATAAATGTATACTTCACCAATTTTGCTACTTTATCACTGGCATTATTGTTTTTATATCATATAAGATTGTTCATGGTCTCTTTTTACTATGATCTTTTATATTTCTCTTTGTTTTGTTCTTTGTAAATATTTTTATCTTAATACTGTATTAATCAAGCATGTCAATTTTCAATGCAAACACACATATATACGCATATTTTGAAAAAGCTTTGCTTCTAAGTATTCTAGATAATTCCAGCATTTTGAACCTGGCTGGAAATTTTTAGCATTCTCTATTCCTCTGAATAAGTATCTTCATAATGCAGATCAAATAGAAACAAATAAATACATATCTGCAGGAAGGATCATCATCTGAAACCCTGTTTTCCACTACTATTACCAATTGTGGGTTGGTAATAGTCCACACTTTGCTATGTGCTGAATGCATTTATGATTGCCAGTTCAGCACTGGATTTGGACAAAGAATGGACTTTAATGAAACAACCACTTTCTTTATATCTTTAAAATTGCAGGGCCCTGATTAGAAAGTTTAGGGCTTAATCTGATTGTATCTGGAGGTCATTTTAGCAACATTGATTATCTGCTGTAGGAGTGATATTGTGGAGAAAGAATGCTAACGTATTCTTGGGCACATTATGCACATGTTAATTAAAAAGGCTTAATCCTCCAATTTCTCAATGATTGTGATTTAGTAGGCAGAGATAGGAGAAAAGATGTGCTAGCCATGTTATATGAGCATGTGAATTCTATAATCACAGAGAAGCTAGTTGTGAAAGTAATAGCTTAATAAAAGTGCTAGGTGAATTAAGAGAAAAAGTAGAAGAAAACAAATATTGATAAAATAAGTCCTGGAAATAAAGTTATCAAACTCAGAAAGTAGCAAAGTCAAGGGTGATGTATTTGATAAGGGAACATAAGCTATTTCTAACTATGTATGCAATTGTAATTTATGTGTTAAACTACTACTTAGTACTATGTTGGCTATGACAAGAATTATTTGGGTATTACATCCAAAAGCATATAAAATCATGCACATGGTTTGTTTTTTAAAAGTATTATCCTAACTGACCTTCAAGTTTAGAAAGCCATATTGTCTAGAACATGGGTGTTCAACCTTAGTAACTTTAAGATGTGTGGACTTCAGCTCTATGCTATGTTGGCTGAGAAATTCTGAGAATTGAAATCTATACATCTTAAATTTGCCAAGGTTAGACATCCCTGGTCTACAGGTTTCCTGAGATTGTATCACTTGGTAATGAAGCGATAAAATATAAATGGATTTATAAAAGTTCGACTATATTTCAATGGCAAGATCAGACTAAAAAATTTTCCACTAAGATGTTAGGTTTCTATAAACAATGTCTATGTACATATAGAGGAAGAGAGAGAAAGAACAATGATTTCAGAACAGCTGGATGATATCAATGAAGTTGACTCTTGATTTGAGAACTGAGCATTTCCAAAACTCAGTGCTGAATTCCAGATGCATATGTGGTTCATCAGCTTCTTCTTAACACAAACTGTATGACCAAACCATGAAAGCAATGAAACGCTTGTCCAGGTCTTCATAGGGCTATTCAGAAAAAACAAGAGGAAGACCTCTTCAGTGACAGTATTATTATTGTCTCTATGTAGAATTAAAACTTGTGATCACCTCCTGCTACATATATTACGTATATATCACGTTTTTGTCTTGGCAATTAGGCAGAGTGCATACCAGAAGCCGCTCAAGAAATGTAGCATTTTACAAATCTTGCAGAAAAGACATCCTCTGGAAGACAGTAATTCACCTATTAAAACATTTCCTGGATGTATGGAAATCTGTAATTCAGTTATAACTGGAACACAGGCAGATGTAGAAAGCTCACCTCCCCGAGATAGAGGAGAACATTGTCTTCCACTTCTGACTGAAGTTCAAGATGCTTCTCTCTTTTCGTTTGTACAAAAAGAGCAATAGTTCAAGCAGCAGACAGTCATGAAATGTCACAGCGTGGCCCCCACTTCCACCAAATACTTTCAGTGAGAATGCACCAATCTCTGAGTGCACTTTTGAAATGTGTAGCTAACAAAACTGATCAATTTTTAGGTGGTGGTTGTTTCTAAAATGGCTGCAATAACAAAGAGAAAAGATTGGAAACTTTCTATTGATGCTAACCATAAAGAGGTTGTAGTTGTTTTAATCCAAGCCAAGATGGACATTTACAAAACAAGATCCTAAATAGGATTCTTATCATTTCCTGCAAATAGTACTTGTATCATTTCATCCTGAAATTATTCACAGTGTTCTTTGCCTTGAAGGATATCAGCATTTATTTTTTCAGTATGGTCCAAGGCCAAAAAATGCAGATGGCCAGACACAGTGAAAAATAAATACATTAAAATATATTTAAATTGTATTCAAAGGAGGAGATACAGGTTAATACCTGACTTGTGTAAGAGAAAAACCCAATCTGTTATTTCTTAATTTCAATAAAAGTATATGATGCTATGCTGAAAAATAGATCTTTTCCTCCTTGTATGATTCTAAAATTAAGGTATTTTTCACGTATTTAATTCTTTAAGTCTATAACAATAGCAGGTCTCATTAAATACAAATGTGGAAGCAAAATTTCTTATTTTGTTACTGGATATTATTGAGATCTTCTTAGGAATTTTATGGACAATTACCAATATACCAAATTCTGTAATAATGTTTGTTTAGGCAAAATCAGATTCTATTCCCTGCCTTTTCTTTTTTATGATTTGGAGTCTAGGTGTCATAGCATAATTTCATATGCTTGTTATAGTAGTAGATAGGATGTTCCTTAGTGTTCTTTCTTTTTTTGGTGTTATACACTAAAGCTATTGAGAACATGATCCTGATGTTAAAAAAAATAAAAGGTTTATAATCTTTTGGGACATCAGACAAATTTGGAATTCTGAAAGCACATAAAGAATATTCTCACGCAATGGCAGCTGTTTTGTCATACATGTTTTTCCTTTGTTAAGTTTGTCAATAGAATGCATCTGAAGTGCAGAGTGATATTTTTTTCAGAAATAAAGATAATAAGAACCGCCCTGCTGAATCATTCTACCTCTCATTCATCAACTTTTGTGACTCACAGTGATCAACTCAATTAGGTTGCTCACAAGCAGAGGATGGAGTCATATTTCATCCTACCGTTCTTTCATTGCAACTGGTGCTTTTGAGCATGCTGTCCCCAACTCAGAGGTTACTCTCATGGTACAACATTGATCATCTTTAATTTATCTAGCCTCCGTTAAAAACCATCAAAATTATATCACCCTGTCTTTTGGCAATGGAACCTACTGGTTATATCTTTCACAGGTAATGAACAGGTTAGCAACTCTAATGCTGAAGAGTGGAATTTAACAGAACAACAGCTTCCATTTAATGTTTTGAAGAAATATCATGGCAGAGATGCTGACAAGCTCAAAGTACAGTTATTTTGGGGTGTCCTAGTACTAAACAGAATATTATCAACAACATGAAACATTTAAAAAGAAAAACATTATCCACTTCTTGATAGCTACTCCTTTATATTTCCCATGCTGTTTTACGATAGTAGATATTATCAGAAAAACTCATAGCAGCATTTTAGCCTCAGGTTTGGGTCTCCTGGTTGTTGTTTTTTTTCACCATTTCCATTCATCTAAATCACTGTTTCTCACTTTTGCTGGCTGGGGAATTCTGGGAGTTGAAGTCCACATATCTTAAAGTTGCCAAGGTTGAGAAACCTTGATCTAACAGAAACATTTGAGGGAGTGGAAGGAAAGGGATAATAATAAACAGAATAATGCTGAATACAAATGAATTCAAGTATCCAGAAAAATTCAGCACATAGAGTGTATTTTCACAAATCCTGTTTGAAATTGGGCTAGGAGGACTTGATACATTGATAGTTTTTGTTGTTTTTTAAATTAAATCACAGGACTAGACAAAATAATGGCAAAATAAGAAATTATTCCCTAACAGGCAGAGAAGCTGGATGCACAACTGGAAAATGGCTTACAAAGTACATAGTAGATGTTTGGTTGTATGAAGTATATTACCAAGAAGGAAAGATTTAAATAAAAGGAATAATAGAAAATGGTAACACAAAAAATCACTTGTTGAGATGGAAGGCTATAGAAGATAAATACATGAACAAACAAACCAACAAATAAATATATTTCACAGAAAACCAGAGTTATATTCAGATGCTTTCAGTGGCTAATGAAGAACAGCTCCTGCCAATTTTCCAAAAAGCCTCTTCTTGGAATTTGTCTGTGGCTAATTTCTACGCATTCTCAATATGTAGTGAGCTGTGTAGAGAAAATTCTGCTTATGGTGAAAAAGCTAAAAGCCATGTCATTTCTGAATGGACAAAACATATTAAGGAAATGCAGTAGAAGTATCCACAAAAATAAAAAAGAGTAGCGATGTGAAACAACTGTGGAAGTGCATTTGCATATACTGCTGAGAATGGGAGAAGATAGATTTCTTTGTTGGCACTTGTTCTGTGCTAGAAATTTGTTTTGCATTTTAAAAGAATTATTATCCAATTATGATGATGATGATTGGTTGCACAATAAGTGATATGTTTAGATTGGATTTCTAAATTTTATCCACCTATCGAGTTCATCCCAAGGACCAGGGATAGGCAGTTATTATTGTTTGATGGTGTTAAAGGTATTGTTGCAGGATGAAAGCTACAGTATCCCAAGTAAAGCTGTCTTTTGCAATTGACTGATTGTGATTTTGTCAGTGTTGATGATGTTCAAGTGGTACTCCAGATGTTTTGGAATTGCATTCAAGGCGTCTATTATTATTAGTACTACTACTACTACAATGATGATGATGTGTGGGCAATCTACAGTCAGATTCAGTCTATGGCTTAATAATTCAAATCTTAACCAATAATAATTCAAATTAGCTTAATAATTCAAATCTTAACCAATGACCCAAGAATTACTAGTGTATACTACTAGGGTGTTTGTGAAGAATTACTAGTGTATACTACTAGGGTGTTTGTGTCCAATAAATTTAATATTTCCAGATATCAAAGGAGTTATTTAGAGATCTCTCTGAAAGCTCCACTCATGTTTGGTATAACAATGGATTTTTTTTTCTATAAGCTTTCAATTTTTTCAAATAGTTTTTCTTCAATCCTCATATCACTTGACATACTAACAACAATGAGCCAGACTTTCTTTATTTCAATAACTATTGTATCAGGAAGACTTTGAACTGCTTGGATCTTAAAGTCCAAGTTAAAGTTAAAGTTAAATATTTATTAAAAAATTTAATTTAAAGTTAAATATTTATTAAAGTTAAATATTTAAATATTTAAAGTTAAATATTTTCCAAACACTTCTCAAGTTGATGGTTCCAGCAGTTTTTACTGGATTCAAATCCAAACCTCTGGCAAAATTTCCAAGGAATAATTCTAATCAATCAGTTGTGATGCTGTCTGTAGTCAGTTTGTGAAATTTTGCTGCAACCATTGATCAAATTATCAGTTGTTTCATTCTTTTCACTACAAAAGTGACACTTTCTGTTTTCTATAAAATGTTGAATTATTGCCAATGCAATTATTTGGCAAAGCTTGATCTTGAGCTGCTAAAATAAACTCTTCTGTTTCTTTCTTTAACATTCTTGATCGTAATCAACTCCATGTGGGTTTTTATCAGCTTTATTATTATTATACTGTTTGGTCACACAATCAGATGTTTAGACCTAATTTGGTATTTTTGTCTACTTATCAAGTCTTTTCAAGGACCTGGAATAGGCAGATGTTGTTCTTTGATGCTGTTGAAGGCATTGTTGCAGGATATAAGATCTTCCAAATAAAGTTGCCATTTACAATTGACTGATGGTGATTTTGTCAAGGTCGATGGTGTTCAAGTGATGCTCCAGTTGTTTCAGGATTATATCCAAGGTAGTACTATTGGTGCTACCTTTCCTTTGTTTGGCCACAATAGTTATCTTCTCCAGTTCTTTCTATCCTATTCTACTGTCTCCAGATACTGCCACATCCACTATCCAGACTTTTTTTGTCTTTCTTATCAACAATTTTAAACCTGGGGTGTTGTAGGTGCTTGTCTCTTTGAATTGTAAAGTCCTAGAGCATTTTAGGTTTTTTATTTTCTATTACTTTCTCTATTATATGGTCCCACTAATTCTTGCTTACAGAAAAATGATATTTCTTGCAATCATCCAATGCATCATTGTTGCTAATTTGTCATGAATTTTTTTGTAGTCAGTCTTTTTGATCTTCTTGCTGCAACTAACCAGGTGGTTTTTTTCAGCTTCTTTGCAGAGATGACGTTTGTTCTCTGTTGCTGTCCTCTCAATTCTGGCTTTGTATGCATTTATTCTTATTATTATTGTTTGTTTCACAGTCAGGCAGATGTTTAGACTACATTTGGCATTTTTATCCACCTTTTGATTCTTTCCCAAGAACCTAGGATAGTCAGAAGTTGATGTTTAATTGTATTAAAGGTATCATCACAAGATGTCAACTGTTCTAAGTAAAACTGCTTTTTGCAATTGACTGATGGTGATGTTATCAATGCCTATGGTGATAAAAGTGATATCAAGTGATGCTCCAATTGTTTTGGGATTGCACCCAAGTAGCATATGACTGTTGGTACTGCCTTTGTTTTCTTTTGCCACAGTTATACAAAATATAGAAGTTTGTATTTTGTGATTTTCTCCAGTTCTTTTATTATTTTGTAATGAAAATAATGCATGTGAGTATAATATGTATTATATAACTTAACTAAGATAGAAGGTGGCTAAGTATAATCTGTGTCCTTTATGTCACTGTGCAATCATTTTTCAAACTTCAAAAGACTCTTTCACACCAGTCAAAACCCAGAAAGAAAGACAGGATTTCACCCATAGGACTCTTCCTGGTCAGAGCATATGGGAATTCAAGCTGCTAGAAAAACTTACTGATGGAGAGATATATCACAGAAAGGGAAAATATACTCTTCACATTTTTAATTCCCTCATAAGAAATAATAAAAAAAAATCAAAAGACTTTATAAAGTAACTGAGGATCAAGGAGCCTTGGGGGAAGAAAACTTTTATAAAATTGGAGAAAAAATTTCAGCACAACACTAGCTGATACCACAGGTGGTTGTGAATATGGAAAAAAATATTGGATATATATGAGGCAGATGTCAGGTCCTTTCCAGATGTCTGGACTTCACTTTACTGAATTTCCTAGTAGTTGCTGTGCTGATAATTCTGGGAGGTGAAATCCACACATCTAAATAGTGCTACCATTGCGGAAAGCTAATCCATGGACTGTAAGAACAATCCTCCAAGAATTGCTACAAAATACAAATATATGCAAATATGTCTTTTTGTAAAAGTAAAAAAAAACCTTGACTATCAAAAATAAATATTGTTAAGTTGTTTGCTAGGTTGAAGACCACTCTTCTTGGCCTTGAAGAGACAGGCAAGGGAATAAGACTGCCAAAAAGAAAAGTAAACAGTATCAGCATATATTTCATGCATTGAGGCAGCTTGACAAGCCACATAGTCAACGCTCTGAACCACAGTTGCTTTCATCAGATTTTGTCTGAAATTTTGTAACTCCCTGTGGCTTTGGTATGTTTTGGGTTGTTTCCTAATTTGTCTACAGAAAGTGAACTCCTGTCATCTCCATCTGTAGCTGGCTTGTCATCACTTTTACACTTGGTGGTGGAGTCTCATTTTCCTTCCTAGACTTGTGTCTTGAAAGCACCTTCCATTATTGTAAGTAGAGCTCTGTAATACATTTCATTAATGCAGAACAGGAGTCCCTCAGGACACTTCAAAGCTCCTGTCTTTCTAACAGCTGCTTATTTTGGTATTCGGTAGGCATATGAAATAATGTCTGATGGAAATAAACTGTACAAGGGCAATTGAAACTTTGGTTTGGTAAAAATCAAGGAGAATTTAGGCACCATTTTTTTTAAAATATCCTGAAAATTTCTGAGTTTATATCATCTAGTGATATTAAGAGATCAAAAAAAGGAGGAATTTGTTTTTGTTTACAAGGAAATGATCTTTTTTCTTTTCATGAACATTGTGATTTTGAGCTTCCAAGTGAATTTTTTGGATAAGAAGAGAGTGTGAGATCTCCTATCTGTATTCCAGATAGCTGATCCCTATTGAGAAGACTGCAGGAACTGAGTTTTTTGCGGTTGAATTTTGAGTCAAATGACTGGAGGTCAAGAGATTTCAATCAAGCTCTTGGCTGAAATGCAGCCTGTGCATGTAGTTCTAGACTTATAATCTCAACTGGTAGGTGAGATCATTTATCACCATGGGATGGGTATCACCAGTATGCTTATAATATCCAATCGTATCTTCATTACGGGTGAAATGAGTGATGCTGTGGATGTACTTTCACAGTGCCTGGCGGTTGCAGGGGCCAACATGGGGAACAACAGACTTCAGCTGAACCCTGGTAAGTTGGAATGGCTATGGGTGAGCCTCTTTACATCCAGGAGTTTATAATCTTTAGTCTTGGATGGGGTTGCACTATCCCAGAGACCTGGTGTGTAACTTGGGGGTCCTCCCGGACTCATGGCTGCTACTTATTCAGTCACTCATACCCTGGTCATCTTCCTCATGGATTATTGCAATGTGCTCTACATGGGGCTACCCTTGAAAAGTATGCAGAAGCTTCAACTGGTGCAGAATGCATCATACAAGCAATTCTGGGAGCTTGAAGATTGGCACATGTAACATCTTTGGTCTGTGAATTGTATGGGTACCAATTTGCTCCCAGGTCCAGTTCAAGGTTTGTGATAACCTATAAAACCCTACATGGCATGTGGCCAGGTTACCTTCCAAATCATTTTTGTGCTATTACATTGGCCTATCCCACCCGGTCAAGAAGACACTGTCAGCTAAGGAATTTCAACTGGTGGGATCTAGGAGAGCCTTTTCCACTGTGGCCCCCACCCTATGGAATAATTTTGCCCTGGAGGTGAGGCAGGCTTCTATTTTCTTGGCCTTCCTTTTCTTTCTATTTTCTTGGCCTTCCAAAAGGGGATAAAGACCTGGCTTTGCAGCTTTCACCTGGGGAGCCCAGCAGGGATGCAGCCATGGGGCTGGCTTGTGCCCTGAGAGCCTCTTTCCATCACTTTTTAAAATCAGTTTTGGTAATTTTCATTCTTTTCTCTTTCAAATCTAAACTTTTAAATTTTAAATTTTGAATTTTAATTTTTGTGTTGCTTTTAGATCTTATCTTATCTACACCTACCAGAGTCCTTCTTTGAGGAAGATGGGTGGTTCAAAAATTTGAAAAATAAATAAAATTGGGACTGAAATTTTTGTTGTTAGTTAAAGTGGTTGTAAAGCGGATCATCATTTGACCAGACCCAATTTTACAATAATTTTTATTATAGTTAAGTGAGTCTGGCTTTTCCAGTTAACTTTGATGGTTGGAGAAGATTGCAAATCACAATCATGTGATCACAGGACACTGTGACTGATGTAAATCCAAGCCAGTTGCCAAGAACCCAAATTGTGATCATGTGACCATGGGGATAGTACAATGGTTGTAACTTCAAAGATGGGTCATAAGTCACTTTTTCCAAACCTGTTATGACATTGAACTGTAGTTAAGTGAGTGGTCTAAAGTCAAGAACTATCTGTATGGACACAAGGTTCATGAATGCCTCACATTCTTAATCACTATTGGATGGAAACAATTTATAGTGAAAAAGAGATTTTTTGAGTGACAGGATAAAAATAATTTACTTGGTGAGTTAACATTGAAGAAAAAAAGTGTTAAAATATTTGAATTTTAAGCAAGAAGAATTAGATTTAAGAAAATTTAAAATGGATAAAAGGGACAATAATTTTGAAATATTAAATTTTGGTGAATGTATTTTTTAAAAAAATACTGGAATAAAAAATAGGTCTGGCCTTCATGGGAATGTTATTTGTTTAGCATTAAAGAGCAAAGACAATTGATGGATTTTACATAATAATGGGATAAAGGTAATATAAATTAGATTGTAATGATGGTTGTAACTACAGAGTGCCACTTGAGACAAAAGTATTAAGGGCAAAGAAAGATAAAACAGAAAATTAAAAGGGAAGCCTGCTTTTATTTTCTCTCTTGTAATTAAGAAACTTTCACTCTTGGATAACGATATTGGAATATCAACTACCAGAAAAAACAGCAAAAATAGGAGAAGGGAGGGAGAAGGGCATCACCAGAGCAACCTGCAGAAAGGAGAATTATGCTAGACTTGTCTGTGAAGACTCTCACTCGTCCAGGGTAATTGCATCGCAACAAAGTTTAAAAAACAGGCATCTGGACTG
>JANHZU010004867.1:68004-78887 GCA_032468055.1 Acrochordus granulatus
GGATTAAAGGTGAAACGTCTTCGACTTGAGAAAAATCCAGTCCAGATGCCTGTTTTTTAAACTTTGTTGCGATAAGTTAAAATGTTTTTCCTCCCTTAATATAACTGCATGCTTCTCACATTGTTCATCTGGGTCACCATATAGGCTTTATTTCTAAGAAAATGAAAATGGTTCTTATCTGTAAAGCCCTTTGTTGCATAGGGCCTGGTTAGCTAAAGGATCTTCTGTCTTTCATGACTTCTGCCTATGATCAGGTAGAGTTCGCATGCTCCAGGTCTTATTTAGCAGAGCCACTTGATGGGACATGGGAAATGGGCATTCTCTGTCATAGCACCTGAACTCTAGAACATCTTCTGGGACACAGCTGGCCCCAATCTTGGCTGTGTTCGAAAGAACCTGGCAAACCTGGCTCTAGTCCTAGATTGTAGGTTAATGTCAGTGATCAATCTTGTGTGATTGTTTTTCATTGAGTTTTTCTTCCTTTCTCTTTTTTTCTTTGATTTTTTCATACTTTTATTGTAGGAAGACCAGTGTCACAAAGCTGGGCAGCCTTATAAATCTCCAATTAAATAAATGATTGCTTCATAAATTTACATAATGGGAGCTACAAAAATTGAGAGCACACTTCCTTCCTTCTGCCCTAGCTTCCTTGCGCTAGAGCTAAATTTTATTTATTTGTTTAACACACTTCTATGCTGCCAATTTCCAAAGACTCTTGGCGGCTTACATAGATTAGCTATTATACATTGTGTGTTTTTACTAACCCCGCCCCCCACTGGCTGGCGATGTTCACATCCGGGGCCTCCTCCACAGTTCCTGCTCTGCCCCCGGCTCCCATCATAGCCAGCCAGCTCCCACCAAAGTGGTACCCATTTTATCTAATCACCAGTTTTTACGTGCTTTCGAACTGCTGGGTGGGAAGAAGCTGGAGGCAAATGATGAGAGCTCACCCCGTCATGCGGAGCTGCGGATCAAACCAGAGTGCCGGCCATTTCTGGTCAGCACAATTGGCGTATTTAAACCGCCGCACCACTGGACCTCCTTTTTTTTTGTTCTGGGGAGATGGGCATTCTTCCAAATGAAGAACTTAGCTGCACCTACTTGAGTTTTTATTTTTGCAAGAACCTTGATTCAGGTTTGCAAATAAAAATGGCAATATTTCAGGTGTTTGTTTCGCTACTTATTTTTTTTCTATTTTAATGCCCATTAAAAACAGCAGCAGCAGCAAGTGAGGCATCCAGTGGGACATTGGTGGCCATGGACTCTACACTGTCCCTTCCTGTATAAGGGTTAGGAAAAAAAAAGTGGTTGCCTAGGAAGCAGGGAATGAAAGTGGTTGGAAATTTGTTGAGGGCAGAAATGATGGTTGCTATAAAGAATGAAGGATTAAACATAGCGGCAGAAATGATGGTTGCTATAAAGAATGAAGGATTAAACATAGCTCTTTTGGAATTGTGGAAGAACTAAAGCGGGAAGAAAATCAAAGACAGTTAAACATCAGGATTAAGAAGTGGTGTATTTTATATTTTTATTGTGAGCCACCGAGAGTCATTTCTGAGTTTGACGGCATATAAATTTAATAAATAAATAAAATAGAATAAAGCATATCTAAAGTCTGATAACACTGGTATTTTAGTGATATTCCACTTGTGATATGAGTTTTGAAAGTGGAGTCAAATTAGACATCCTGGGGTATGAAAGTCATTTGTATTTAAACAACACATGTTGCTTTAGATATTACGAATTGTTGAAATAGGCTATTATATGTTGCTCATATACTATTAAATTCTTTGCCTTGTTATATAGATTTGGGGACTGTTCCGAACAGGGATGCAAATCTATGAATGGAGGAAGTTGAACCTTTCACCCCCAAATTTCCAAAGCACATAGCAGCTATGTACAATTATAGAATTAGTCCCAACTTTCTCCTTTTCTTTACACAGGAAGCTTCCCATTGTCCCAAATTGTACAACTGAGGCAAGAAGCAGAACCATGACTTAGATTATTATAGAAGGTGTCATCATGGAAACATAGAGAGATGGAGGTTATCTTGTTCCACTAACGGATCTACAACTCTGTGTGGAAGAGTCCTAAAGATAATTCTGAAGATTCTGGGGTCAACTCAAATTAATAGTTTGAGTTCTCAGTAGCATTTGAACTTATCAGTTAGGCTGAACTAGTCCCTTCTTTTTAACTATTTAGGCCACTATTTCTATGAAGGAAGAAGACAGTAAAGATTATTTCTTCTCAGCATTGCCTTGATGCGTAAGCTGCCGTGAAAGAAAGGAAGGGAAGAATGTCCAAATACACTTCAGCCTAATTCTTGCTGTTGCAGACATTTAGCCAGAAAAGGAGTTTTATATTTTAGGAAAATCTGTATGTATGTAAGATTTTAGATAGAGGGTGCAATAACATCTCTTTAAATTTCTCTCTCTCTCCCTCTCCCTCTCTTCCTCCCTCTTCTCGCTCAATCAGAGGAAGATAAAGCAGTCAATTATTTGCCAGCATGAATAAAATAATCTTTAAATTTTATTAAAATTTAAAAATAATCTTTAAAAAGGAATAATTGACAGGACATTTGTAATCCTTTAAGAAGTTCAGTGTGTGTGTATACATATGTGTATGATACACCAATCAAAGAATTTATGTAAAGTATTCCTTCCCAGCTTCAGTTAAATGGCACCTGATTTTTTAGAAATCTGTGTTTGAAAACTATTGGTCTGTTTTAAAACTACAACAGAAACAAAAATAAAATTACTGTCACCAGTTTATGGGAGAGGAGAGAGAATGATGTTGCTCAGCAACCAGCTATACAGCAGGAGGGCTAAACACCTAGACTATGAAAATAACACAACAAACAGGAATAAATCAGCAGCAATATTGGCACATTGCATTATTGCATGTGACCCAGTGGCAGAGGTGAAGGCAAAAGGACAGCTTTGAGTAGGAATTGTATGTGGGATGTGCAGAAAAATAAGCGTGTCAACAATTCTAGCAGATAATTAATAAGTAATTATGGGGAAGAAATAGTGTTTCAAATTAAAGTCACACTTTTGGTAGAAAATAAGCTTTTGCTCAATAGAAGCACTTTCCATATTGGGCCAATATGGGCTGTGATTGGTGCATAAATAAATACTGACATCATACGAAGCCCAGACAAAAGCCTATTTCAAAACCTGCTATGCTGCCTCATTGTGGCAGGAAAGTGTCTAAGTAGGTTCCTAGGGAAATTCACTAAAAAACTCTATGAGTGTGTGCTAATAGAAATATACACCTTGAAGAATCATCCATGGTTCATCCCAGCTGCTCAGCTAAAGCAAGGAGGCACCTATGCCAGGCAGCAGCAATATATTAAAATATTGGAGGCCAGTGATCACTTTAATGACAACAGCAAAGGTATCAGTTCATACGGTGTGGGAGAAGGCCATGGTAAGCCACTTTTGTACTTTTACCAAGAAATATTAGGGGGACAACATGAATACAAAAATTAAGGCAACTGATAGAGTGCCAGATGTTGAGCCCCACAGGTTGTATGGCACTCAGCAGGCTATATGGAGGAAGAACTGAGAATCTGCCAGAGTCCTAATAGTGTTTATGACATAGTTAGATTAAAGTCTGCAGGATGTTTAGTTGCTGATGTTGCCATGAAGGAAAAAAAAACTGAAGCTGCAAAACAAAATTACAGTGGGAACTTGGCAAGTAGGAAGCATCAGAATGGGAAAGCTCAGCGCAATGGAACATGAAATGAATTGTCCATACAGTTACTTCTTAGGCATTCATGAACTAAAATGAACTGGAATTAAACATTTCTAGTCAAAAGATCATACTGCTGACTATTCAGGACATGGAGAACAAATAAATATTTATTTTCTATGATAGTCTATCCCTAACCTGGTTTTCAGATCTTCACATTCAGTACCATTATAACTGAATCCATCTCCCTTGCTTCTGCTATTATATCAATCTCAATAAAAGTAGTTTTAGCCTGTGGAGTTAATTTCTTGGTTTTGTTTTCCTAGTGGGGCTGACAATGGCAGAAGAGTTCAATTATAACTGTAAAGATGTGTTGGTGGTCAGACTTACTGTGGAACAGATCATGAACTGTTAATGTGCAAGTTCCAAGTTAAGTTAAAGAAGAAAGCAGCTAGCTTCCACATGATGGACTAGTTTGTACCCACCATTTTGAAAGAGAATTTCTCATCAGGAATCACTTTGAAATCTTGAATCTCATTTGCAGAACAACTAGAATGAAACTGAAGTTGTCATGGATGAATATGAAAAGACACTATGAAAGACTAAGAAACAAAACAAACCAAACTGAATATCAGAATAAAACATAGAAAATACCAAGGTGAAGAGAGAGAGAAAAAACAAAGCCAAGAAAGACAAAGATCCCAGGAAGGAATTTAATAAAGAATTTCAGACAGATGTTAGAAGAAACAAGATGCAGCATCACAGCAACTTCTTTAAGGGCAATAAAGGTAGAAGGAGACATGGAAAAACAAGAAAAGTTTTCCAGAAATTCTTCAAACTTCGAAGCAAGTTCCAACCTCACATCGGCACAATAGACAGATAGTAACTGATTCAAAAAAAAAAAAACAAAGGTGGAAAGATTATATTGGAGTTGGATAGGAGACAACGCAACTTTCAATGTATCTTAGAAAATATTCCGTATTTGCAAGAATCTCTAGTACTAATTAGATCAGCACTGCAACTGTGACCAAGTTAGTAGGCTACAGAAACTGAAATAAGGAAACACGGAACGCAACAGAACAATAATCAGTGAAATCACACTATGCTAGCAAATCTGGAAAATGACAAGTAGCCAACAGATTGAAAGAGTTCACCATACGTACTAATGTCAAAGAAAGGAGACTAAACAGATTGTGCATTGCATAATATCCTTAATTTCATACATTAGCACAATGATTCTAAGAATCATGAATATAGATTATAGACATACATGGAAATGGAGATGTCAGAGTTTAGGCTGGTTGTAAAAAATGCCAAGGAGCAAGAGACATTACTGCTGATACACAGTGGAAATTGTGAAAGCCAAAGAATACCAAAACGGAGACCGAATGTGCTTCGTTCATTAAAGAAAGTTCTTAGGTGTGTTGACCATATCAAGCTGTGGAATTTTCTACCCATTAGGAAAATGGGAATATGAGAACATCTATACACAGTATAGGAATGCACAGACTGAACAGACCATTGCCAAAAGCAGATTACCTCCTGTTGTCCTTATGAAAAGAATGCTGGAGATATTTCAGTTCAGCACTACAGTTAAACAACCCAGTGTTTTGAGAATGCTTTCCCAAAAATTTCCATCTTGCTTTCCTCTGATCAGCAAAGCAAATTATGTTTTGGGTCTCCTCCATGTCAAGGTGTAAGAGACAAGGTTTAGAGTGGGAGTGGGTATCTTGCAGATCATCTGTATCCTTCAAATCTCTTTTTGCGAGCTTGGAACTCCTCAGATTTTTCTTCCTGCCTCCAGGACAGGACTAAGTAATGGTGGTGCTCTTTTCTGCCATTTTTATGGAGGGGGAATTCTTAAATTAGTCTTGTCTGTCAGGTTCAGAGAGGCTTAATGCATCATAGAAACAGGGGAAGGTACATATTAATGAAGGGCCAAAAATCTAGGCTTCGATGCATTCCAGTGATTATATCAGCTATTTTTAAGTGCAGCTTTGGGTGACAAAAAATACAATTTTTTTTTAATACAGATCCAAGCGTATTTTTTTTTCTTGGTAACTGCACTGATTCATTAGAACTTCCTTCCCAGTGAAGCTTGACTTAAAGCACTTTTATATCCTTTCTGTGGCAAGCTAAAAAAATGTTGAAAATAACAAGAGGCAGAAGGTTTTCTCCCCAAACAATGCAGAGCAGGTGCTGAACTCAATTTAGCACAGCCAGCGCAACAATGTCCTTCACCACCTTAGAAGCATCAGGCTAATTTAATGACTCAGGACAGATTACATGACATTCACAGTTCTGTCCTTCTGTGGAGATGAACATCCAGGGAATCAAAGAAGAACATTAAGGAGATTATCAGTACAGCCACCTGAGAGAATCACTACAACTTCCTAATGATAGGGGTGGCCCTCACACTTTTCACGATTGATTAAATTTTGATTAAATTAAATATGGATTTGAGAGAGTGGGAGAGAGAGACTGAAAAAAGATTTTCTTGGGTTAAGCTGATTTTGACACTTACTATTCATACAGATTTTGTTGTTGTTTTATGATTTGGACAGCCGAATGTATTTTTCTATTATTTCTTGCTTTGCTGCATCTTAGCAAAAATCTGAAGAGCAGCCCAAATCCTGGTTATGACGTAAAGCAAGAAAAGATGCAGAATATAATGTACACAAATAATAATAATAAAAATCTTGGATACTTATGGAATGGTATATTTAAAATCAATGCATAATTTAAAGCAATAGTATCAACAGTGTATCATGTCTTATTATTGGAATAGATGCAGATCTACTGAATTAATAACACTTAATAATTTCAAAAGGAAAAATGTAGTTGTAAGATTTAAAAATAAACAAGAACTGTTATGTCAATAAGAATAAGGCACACAAGCAATAAACAGTAGCAATTATTAAGATAAGCAGGCTTTTTTTTCTATAGAAGCTTTGCAAGAGATCTTCTGAGATAACCAACTGGCAAAGATTGTTATGTATTGCAGTCCATCCATGAAACTTCATTTCTGCACAAGTCCCCTAAAATTCCCCATGGATTACTGCAAAGCTCCCGACCATTTCAGAATTAATTTTAAATGAAACATAATGTTATGAAAACTGGGCACTTTCCCCCATTGGAATATCAGATTATTTCTTCAAAAAAGACACAGGTAATAAATGTCTGTTATTAACTTACCTCAATGTGGTGCAGTATTGCTCACTTAATTCCAATTTAAATGGCTTCGGGTAAGAAACAGCAGTTAATTGGGTACAGTGGTAATTTTTGTCATTTGATTTTCAAATCTGCTCTGCCACATGTTTCCTGAATTGAAGTTTGATCCCGTAAAAGGCTCTGCCAACATGCTAATATATTCATTTGTACAATCTGAAAAAACTGTTTAGAATGAAAAGCAGACACTTCATAAATGAACATGACACACTTACAAACCAAGATGTATAGCACTCCTCATCACATTCTTCTTCTTTTATTCTCTAACCAAGCAGCCCTTTCTACATGGTCAACATGCCAACTAACAAGATGTCCCAAACTTCTGAAAGTAGCCAGTTTGGCATACTTGGTCTTCCAGGTCATTCAATCAGGGAAATCTTCTATTTTTGGTGCCATGCCGACATGATATTATATATCATATGATATAAATACAAAATTTGTAGAAAAATTTAGGAGAAAAAACATGGAACCCATAATTTATCAGTTATATTATCGAAAATGAACGGATAAGGAACAAGTAACTTTTAATTTGCTAACCATAATCTGTTCACCAGATTCTTGCTACATTTCTTCCCTTTTGATGTAAATCTCTCTTTACCTGTTATTTATTTCAGTAATCAGGATGAATAATTTGTTGTGTATCTCTGTATCTGTGTGTCTGTAAGAGAAGAGTGGGCTGCTTTATTAGACACTGTTCTAGTTGACAGCAACTTTTCTTAACTTAGAAATGGAGTTCTCCTTTATTTATTTCAAGCAATATCAGGTAACTACATTATCATAAATACAAGATACATATAAAGGAAAAAATACAATATTTTAAATACAGTGTGTATCTGTATTTTAGATTTTGTTGTTGTTACATTTTTTTTGTTATTGTTTTGTCTTTTAGTTTTTATGTTCATTGTATTTTATTTTATTTTATTGAAAAGTGATATTTTTTTATTAAATACAAAAAATATCCACTGTACTTTGAATAAAGAGACCAGTATTATATATGTAAAAAATCACCATATAAAAGAGTACATAAAACTGCTATTAAGGTGAACCATAAAATCCAACCAAATTTGATAAAATTGTGGCTCCTGCTTCTGAAGTCTCATTATTTTAATTTTATGATTTTTTTCCTAATATGGCAATTAAAGAGGCTCTGCTAATCCACAACTGCATTATTATGTGTTTCTAGAGTTTTCCAGTTTTGCACAATTCTTGTTTTGACTCATCTTCAGTCTAAGTATATAGAAGGAAAATGACCCTTACATTTAATTACTCCTAAATAAATTAGAGTTCTTCTTAATTTCTTAGGTCTTCATTTATTTATTGACTTTTATATCTTGTCTTTCTGACTAAAACATAGAGGCACTAAAATAATAAAAATAGGCACATTTTTAAAACATACAGATTAATGAAAAATATCATAAATGTACCATTAAAGCCTCATCAATTTAAATAACAGGCAAATCCATCTTAGTAACCCAAGTAATTTTCATGTCAAAAGCTTGTCTGAGTAAAATATTTGGCCCCACCAACAGATAAATTATAGCTTTATAATAGATTTACAACAGTTGTTGTTGGGTTTTATTTATTTATTTATTCACTTACTTCTATGTGTAATTTAGAGGTGCTGTGGTGCAAGTGGTTAAGAGCTCGGCTTGCTGGTTAGTAGGTCATTGGCCCAAGTTCAAGACTCAACATTGCTGTGCAGCAGGGTGAGCTTTGTTGTTCAGCCTCAGCTCCTACCAACCTAGCAGCTTGAAAGCATACAAATGCGAGTAGATAAAGAGGTACCGCCCACTCTGGTGGGAAAGGTAACAGTGTCCGTGCACCTTTGGCATCTAATTATGCTGGCCACATGACCATGGAAGCATCCTCAGATGAACACTGGCTCTTTGGCTTGGAAACAGAGATGAGTGCCACACCCTAGAGTTGGTCACAACTGGCAGGGTAATCTTTACTTTTACTTTATGTGTAATTTATTATGTATAAATTAATTATAAATGGTTTTCAATTGGTTTTATTATGTATTGCTGTTTTTATGTTCTTAAGTGTCAGCCGCCAAGAGTCGTATTTGAGTTTGACAGCACATAAATTTAATAAATAAATAAATGTGTATTTTCTGTTTTTCTTTACAAAGCTGTTCTGCCCCAGGCCAAACACACACAAAGAGATAGAAGCATACTTTATGGAGGTTTGAGATAAGTAAACAAGCAAATGCATGGGAGCAGAGACAGACATTCCCCTTAGAGTTAAGCAAGTTTGCTGTGTTCCAATTCAAAACAATGAGCAGAAGAATGATCAGGCAAAATCCAGGGGTCACAGCTTTGGAGAAGGTTCATCAGCCAGCCTGGTTCCAGAGTCAGTTATAAAGTGCATAGAACAAGAGTCAAGGTGCATGGAGTGGGAGTCAACAGGTCAATGGAGGGGCTTGGGCTTGCTGCTGTGCTTAAAAACAAGCAACTGTGGTGTTGTTCATTTTGAAGGGGAGACTCCTTTATGAGAAGTCTTGCAGAACATCTTTGAACTACTCTATTCTAAGCACAACAAGCCCTTGCTTTTTTTTGGTGGGGGGAATTCAGCACTGTCATCTTTAAAGGGTGGCAGAATCTGGGCCTGATGGTTGCTGGACAGCTCGACATCCTTTGCCTACTCAGACAGCAGTTCCTCCAGTAACTGGAGCTGACTGCTCATTGTCAGTTCTTCTGGTAATCCTGGAGCTGGCTGCTCATGGTTTCTCTTCTCCTCTGAATCTGACCACCATAACTCTAGCTGGTATTTTATAAAATGTTCTTAGAACCCAAGACATCCCTCCTGAATGATGTTAACCGTGCAGGTGGTCCTCAACATATTATTACCACAATTGGAACTAGAACCTCTGTCACAAAGTGATGCAGTCATTAAGTGACTGTGCCTATTTTCCAACCTTTTTTGTCATGCAGTTGTTAAGAAAATCTGGTTTCCCCCATTGACTTTGCTTGTCATAAACTGGGAAAATTTATGACAAATGAGATTTCACGTAATTTCTCCAACCGTCATAAACACATGTTGATTGCCAAACACTCAAATCATAATCTCATGATTGCAGGGATGCTGTGATGGTTTAGGGTAAGCACCAATTGTAAGTTATTTTTTTTCAGTGCCATCATTAATTTAAACAAATGGTTGTAAATCAAAGATTTGGTTATTAGAAGTAAGCAAATAAAGGATTGAACTTGAATGGATTTTGCTGTTTGTTATGTCATCTCTGGATTGGGAGTATCTACTGGATTAGGGTCTCCCTGTGAGTGCCAGCCTCACATTTCCCCCCACTACCTTTTGTAGCTTCCTCATGGTTTTCAGAAGAATGAAGTTCTTCCTCCCTCCTTGGAAGTGGAAATATAGCTCCTAAAGTTAAGACTACTTAAGGATTCAATCTTTCCTCCGTGGCTCCTGCTCTGCCCTCAAGAACAAATGTAATGCATTGCAAACATTATTTTCTTTGTTGTTCAATGGCTGGCTGTGCCCCCTTATGAAACCTGCTGATTATGTGGCACCATTAAACAAGCCCCTCCCACATATTATTGCTTGCCAAAGGTAATCAGAAAATGTACAGTGCATAGACAAATGAACATGTTACAATGAACCAAAGCATACTGGCTGTAGGTTGGTATTACTGAGCTTTTAAGAAACATTGTCCTCCCTTTGATTCAGAAAACCTACTCCTGATATTAGGTCCCATCATCTTATCATAACAATAGAGTGAGAACCCTATTGGTATTTGTAGCAAATATTTTTTGTCTCTGTCCTATTTACGAATAGAGATTGCCTTAACTGACCTCAAGGGTCACACACAGTGCACTTCCTTCAGGCCTTCCCTGTACTTCTCCTGTAGCACTCTTAACACAAAGACTGCATTGGAAGTACTCTTTCTTGGCATGAATCCATATTGCATTATCACCTCTCCTCTCAGCCTAGATTCTATTACTCTT
>JANHZU010004868.1:0-21810 GCA_032468055.1 Acrochordus granulatus
TCCAAGATCACTGCAGATGGTGACTGCAGCCATGAAATCAAAAGACGCTTGCTCCTTGGGAGGAAAGTTATGGCAAATCTATGTAGCATATGACAAAGCAGAGACATCACCTTGCCAACAAAGGTCCATATACTCAAGGGTACGGTTTTCCCAGTAGTAATGTATGGCTGTGAGAGCTGGACCATAAGGAAGGCTGAGCACTGAAGAATTGAAACTTTTGAATTTTAGTGCTGGAGAAGACTCTTGAGAGTCCCTTTGTAAGGAAAACAAACCAGTTATTCCTATAGGAAATCAACCCTGATTGTTCGCTGGAAGGCAGATACTGAAGCTGAAGCTCAAATACTTTGGGCACGTAATGCGAAGAGAGGACTCATTGGAGAAGACTGTGATGCTGGGAAAGATTTATGGCAAAAGGAGAAGGGACGGCAGAGGATGAGATGGTTAGATAGCATAGTAAGTGCGATGGGCATGGGTTTGGGTGGAGTTTGAGAGGCAGTGCAGGACAGGGGGTCATAAAGAGTCGGATATGACTGCCTGACTGAACTCTTACAACTAACCTCCTTTAATTTTAATTCATTTGGAAAATTGAGTTGTCTCTACATACTTTGATCTCAGGAATTCAACTCATCTGAATCTTTCCTTAATTGCTCATAATTTGCTAAAAAATAATGTGGAGAAATGAACATTTTATTATATTGTTAGATGGACTGAATAGAACAAAATTAATATCAGAATCAGGTGTTTCTTAGGATCATTTCAAATCTACATACAGTGAAAAAAGATCATATGAGAATTAAATTGACTTAACTTTCAAAAATCTCTGTTTAGGATAGTGGACCTAAATTATCTGTTTATATAATTTATTTTCAAGTACCTATAATATGAAACACACTGCTAATTAGTTTTATCGCTTATTAAACTCTATTTTTATCAGACTCTTCTGTGTAGCAACTCTGGACTTCATTCACTTTCTTAGCTCTGACATTCTTTAAAATTAATAGGCCTTAACTTTGTTCTCTCCTTACTAATGGGATGTTATATTTCTACACTGATTCTGTGAATACAACTGGAAGCAAAACTCAGTGTCTCTGAGTAAGTTTTTTGAGATTAAATTATTTTACATTCTCTGAAACTGGGGGAGGTTTAAGTGTCTCAGTAATGAACTAATAGTACTAACCAAGTACATCCTAATTTAAACTTTTACTGGTTTTATGACTAGGGGCAGTGAAAATTCAAATGCTACTCTTTCTATATCAATAACTTTCTTTGTGTATTACTAATTTTGATGGCATTATTCCTCTGCTTCTGCTAGTTTTGCTTACTAGCTTTAATCTTCAACCAATCGAATCCTGTCAGTGATGAGGGAAAGGCAACGCCAGCCTTTCTGACATCCACAAACTCAATTATTAGAGATAGCAAAGCCAGAAGAAGTATAATTCACCTGATTTTTGTCCAGAAAAGGACAAACTTTGATTATGTGCTCTGTCCAGTCTAGATCCCACCAAAATGAGTGAAGCAGAAGGTTTCCCCAGAAGCACCCAACTTGCCAATCAGTTATACCATAAAATCCAAATGTTAGAGACAAGAACACTTCACCTCACAAAGGCAGTTAATTATCATTCTACAATGTCATGCCAAAACTGGCATCCCAGAAAAGCAGCTAAAAAGAGTTTACTTTTAAATGGGTTTTTAAAGCAATTATTTTTATTTATTTATTAGATTTTCCCCATTTTTATTACTTCATAGGTAACTCAAAGCAGTGAACATACTTAATACTCCTTCCTCCTCCTGATTTTCCCAACAAAAACTTTGTGAGGCAGGTTCGACTGAGAGTTATTGGCCCAAAGTCACCCAGTCATCATTTATGCTGCAGTCTCCTAGCCAGTCCCTTAACCGTTACACCAACTGGAGTAGGATACTTTCTACATTGTACTAAGCTGCAGAGAGCACGAGAAACCATTGATCATGATATCCTTCTGGACATCTTCAAGGATTGGAGCAGAACACAGTTTTACAATGATTTTTCTCCTTCCTGAAGAGTCAGTGGTGATGGGAGAAGAGAGATCCCCCACTCTATATTTGTAATAAGAGGATCTCTATTCTTTGTACCATTTTTTAACATCTACATGAATAAACTGATTATTCCCAGTTATATCTTGTTTTAGACTGAATGATTCAATGGCAGTCGTGACCCCATGCTTGGGGGCTCTCACGGTCTGAATAACAGGTTTTGAATCCCTCCCAGGAAAAGTAGCTTTGGGTTTGTGGGCCTAATGATTCAAGAAAATTCCATCTTTGAACAAGACTGAACAACCGTATTCAACTACTGTCTACAGTTTGGGACTTCCTTTAGGTTCACAGTTTCTGCTTGATTTTGATTCAGATATTTGTTGCACTTCGTATCATGTGCAGTAATTGCAAATTTTCCTGGACTAGAAGGCCCTGCTCATAGCCACTCATGTTCTAATAATTTCCTGTTGGAACTAACTGTAGTGCACTCTGCTTGAGACTGCCATTGAAGAACATCCAAAAGTTGATGAAGAACTTTGTGGCCTAGACAATAATGGATGTATCCTGATTGGTGATTCCCACAGCTTCAGAAGCAGCATTAGTTACTGATGGCTCCATACATAGGTATCTTCTTCCATATTCATCTACCCATCCGTTCACATCAAACAGGGTCAACTCACTCCAGGTACCATGCCTATGGTGGCCTCAAAAGAGGCCATTCTCAGTAGTTATCACTACCCTTTACAACTCCCTCCTAGTAAACTTTGGATCAAATTTATATCTCCTGGCTTCAGAAAACTTTTGATGATGTTCCTTGTATTATTTTGAAAAGGAGGTGTTTTATAATTTGAAGGTTGGATGTGTATTACATTTTTATTTGTTGGTGTTTATTTCTTCCATTGATATGTATCTGACATATTTTATACTGTATGTTTATATTTTTATGTGTTTATATGTAGCTGACCAGAGCCTAAGGAAATGCAGGAAGGCCAAACCTGCCACTCACCAATGCCAACTCTACTGGGACACACATATCCAAAGATCAGAAGCCACATAACTGTATCATCTCTGAAGAGGCATCACTGGTCATTCTTCTGACTCTTGCAACTGAAAAGAAATATGGGAAGACTCTTTCAGAAAAGGTTTTGAAGACATACAGCTAAAACATAGAAGAGTCTACCAGACATATTGTTTGCAGGAAAAACGATGCAGCTGCAGACAATTTTATGCTTCCCCGTTAAACTTAGGGACACATAATTCTTTGAATCAAATCTTAAAGTGACTAGAATCAAATGCATTTGTCTCCAAATTTCAGGTCACAGACAAATCACATTTTGCCCTTGTCAGCTCTCCAGATCACATTACAGCTGATTTTCACAGGGCTAATATATAAGGCTGAACATGTCCTACTACTAAAGGGGAAAATGTTGTGATCGGTTCTGTTACTTTCCTCATTTGGTGCCTGGTATCTTGGGAGGAAAGAGAGGAAAGCTGTGATGTTCCTAATTCAGGGCCAACAGAAATTATACCTAACCACAAACTGTCAGCAAGGCAGAGACAGGGAGACAGACAAGTTATTTCCTTCTGGGGGCTCTCAGTCTTCTGTGGTGACTTTCTTACGAATCGGACTCTTTTTCTCCCAATGTTCACCAAAGCTACTCCATTACCTTTATTATTCTGTCAAGTTCAATGTGCAATAAAAAAACCAGTCCCCAAATGATGGGTACCTGTGTTCATAGCTCAGTGGAGAGGCCCATAAATCACACACCGAGGCCAATGTGTATGTGTTTTCCATTTCTTGCTTCACCTTTTATTATCGTAAGACTGAAAAGTTAATAACCCAGTGGGTAATCATGCCATTATCAGTTTACATTGTAGTAAAGCCCATTCAAATGATGATTACATATGTTAATGAGCATCGTTATAATACACTACACAGTACATTACCTTCAGTAAATATAATTGTTTATGCACTTTAATGAGGGATATAATGCCTCAAAACTAATGGCATTGACTGAATTGTGATTTATTGCTGAAAAAACTTTGCCATTAGGCAAGGAACTCTGACAGCCCCTTTTATGTTTACCTAACTTGCCCCCCCTTTTTTAAAAAGCTGCCACTCATCTCTCCCTCCCTGGGTTCTTGTGAAGAAGAAAAAGGCACCAAACAGATCTATGACTGTTCCTTGTCAAAGGCTTTCTCCACCTGAAGAAGCAGGAGGTGGGTTTATTGAAAGGATTTAATGAAGATTATTATGTTTACCTCTTAGTAAGCCTTAATGCATTATCTGGCAACCAAACAGATGCCACGTCAGAGTTTTGGCTGCAAGTCAAACAGTAGAAAATCAAAATCTTAAACTGTGGGCTTGAAAAAGAAAAGTTTTTTTTTCTAAAAGAAGGTGACATTTTTGGCCCAGGGTCCTCCCACTAGCAACTGAATGGTCAGAGAATAGTTTAGCTTGCTGAGTATACATAAATGCCCAGCTGCAGATAGAGGAAATGGTAGGTAAAACTCTGCATGTTAAGTTCAGTTCCTGAGTGTTTTTATTCTGGGTGGGTTGTCATTTCTGAATTGCTCCATGAACAAAGAATTGTATATATGGCATGGAGGGAAATCAGGTAGACCAATGTAATTGATTTTAGACACAATATACTGAATTATATAAATGCACATACTTGTCTGTCATTTTTTTCCAATTGCTTTAATTACTTGCTTTCACTGCTGAGACTTTGCAGTGTGTAATGCACTAGTATAAATCTAATTTAGGGATGTGCTTACTTCTGCAAAGAATTTATACAAAAGGTTTTATTTTTCTCTTCCAGGAAGCTATATGTAAGTACTTTTTCCCATATCTCAGCCTGTACCTAAAATGTGAAGTTGTACAAGAACATTGATATCTACCTGGTTCAATAGCAAATTATAATACAAGAGAAGTGCTTGATCAATTTGAATGAACAGAAGACCAATGAAGGAAACATCAGTACTCCATAAGCACTTTTCATTCTTACTTCTCAGAACACATTGACAGAAATGCTTCCAAAAGGAAGACCACCCTAAAAAATTAAAAGACGAAAAGACAGAAAGTAGACCTGGGAGGGCTACCAATGGGAGATTGCATTCTCAAGAACTACTTTATAATTCTGTAAAAAAGGCAGGGTGTTTTGGAATAAAAGCATCACTCGCAAAATCCTAAAACACTCAATTCACATAAAATTATACAGTGGAAAGAAGCTACTATGCAGGTACAATTATTGGACCAAATTACTGAAAGGAGAAGTGTTCTAAGCCTTACTGCCATGTAATTAATTCACTCCAGTGTTTTTAATTGTTTGCCTGACAGGCTGGGAATATGAAGAGGTTTTTTTTTAATACAAAGTGGATAACTTTTATTTGATCTCCAGATTGATCTGATCACTGTCAGGGCTCAGTTGAGAAGCAAATTTATCCTGGGTAAAACTATACTTCCTGTGGATAATATTGCACCCAATACCACCACTGCCTGCCCCCAGCTTTTCCAACTTCCTTTTGTGATTTATATTGTATTTCTTTGGAAACTGTATAACTTTTTTTCTCCATGTCTCAGGGATTGCAATCAACCACACAGATTGATTCACCAAGTGAAATCATATGCTACAATCAAACAGAACACAGAGAGTAAGGCCAAAATATAAATATATACTATGATATCTTATAAAAATAATACCTTTGGATTTTAAAAATCAGAGTCCATTTATACTGTGGGTTTCTTATGAAAAGCTCATGCATTGAGGCACTACACCAATCTTCTCCAAGCCCTTGTTCCCAATTGTATCCAGCCATTATATAGGATACCAGGATGATATGCTAAACAACATTTTTATCTTCATTTTCTATCTCATAATCTTCTTATTTTTCCAAATAATTTAATCTCTTTTCTTCCTAAAAGCATTTGTCTCAAATTGTAACTATGCTGCTTATGACACAATATACTCCAGTGCGATCTATACAGACTGATCTATGGGACACTTAGCAAGAGATGGATGGTTATGTGCAGGGAGAACTCAAATGGATATTGTTTGATTGCTTCTGCCTAGAGTTCTATGAAATAGGATTCAAAGTTGAATTCTACACACATTTATTTAGAAGTAAATCCCAATGAAATCAGTGAGGATTCTAACAATATGTAATTTCCAGGTAAATGATCTAGGATTTGATTTAAGGAGTAGCTTCTTAAGTACATGTGTCATGATTACAATAATCACATACAAAACTTTTTCACAGATACTAAATATGTATTTCAACTACTTTGAAAGTCAGTGGTCTTTAAAAAAATCCTCCAAACCCACTGACATTGAGATGCAATTTGTGGAAAGATCTAATTAATTTTTTTGCTTCTCAGAATAATTTATTATTTACACTTCTTATTATATATGTATTTTAGCTTCATTAGTCTGCAATGCTGGAAAAAATTATACCTTCAAGTCCTATTTATCAAATTAATGGTGCAATTTCATAGTGACATATTCCACATTCATTAATCCAAGTACAGTAAAAATGCATTTAAATTAAATTAGTGTGATGTAATAAAGAGCCCAGAGTATGGAGTAATATTCTAGCTATAAAGGCACACCCAGACAGAGTTGAAAGCAACTTTAAGATAATTTTTAAAAACTATTTTTGGCACTACTGTAATAATATTATTAAGAAGAAGAAGAATAAAATAGCCATTTCTTCTAGCTTTGACAGATGAAACAATGCAATATTTTAATGACATAATCAAAGAAAAAAGTATCTTCTTCTGTAGTTATAATTTTATTTTATTTATTTATTAAATTTATATGCTGCCGAAATCCAAAGACTCTCGGTGGCAAACAACACTAAAAACAATAATTAAAAATATTTAAAAATAAAACCATTAAAACAATAATAGAAGCTACCCCAGACATAACCCAGCTTGATTTGACATTATTAATAAATAGAAGTCAGACTTAGAATTACTAGATAAGTGTTCTATTCAGCAGATTATGACTGACATCATTTTTGTTTTGGATGAAATTTGTAATCATGGTGTTTAGGAAGCTGCTATTTAAAAAAATAATGCTAAGATTCTAACTATTAAGTTGCTGAACTCTTAAAGAAAATGAAAGGATATTCAGGTCGAAACCTATTATTTGTTAAAATATGGACTTTCATCCTATTAATAATTTTTGTGAGAGCCTTCCTTCCTTCCTTCCTTCCTTCCTTCCTTCCTTCCTTCTTTCTCCATTCCTTTACTCTCCATGCTTTTTATTGTTTTATTGCTAATTCATTAGGAAGTGATAGCAGCTGTGGTACTGTCAGGTGCAAAGATCAGGCCCAGGTGGTGAGATTCAAACTAACAGATTTATTGGTCTTGCATATTTATAAAATCTGCCCAAACTGACTGTTGAACACCTGCAGTCCTAAGATAAGGTTCAATGGCCCTCAGGAGGGGTTGGGTTTAATATGTTTAAGTTTACATAGTAAATCGAGACCGATCCCCGCTTCACACCTCCTCCTGATTCAGCCTTCCTTCTCCCACAAGTACAGTCTATATTGCATTTTCAGTAATGTTCCAAACCTAGAATTCTTGAGTCATTTACCGG
Organism: Acrochordus granulatus; assembly: GCA_032468055.1. Taxonomy (NCBI): domain Eukaryota; kingdom Metazoa; phylum Chordata; class Lepidosauria; order Squamata; family Acrochordidae; genus Acrochordus; species Acrochordus granulatus. The sequence goes on from JANHZU010004868.1 coordinate 7,614, forward strand.
AAAAAATAACAATGAAGATTGTTTTGATGGGTACAGAATAGTTTAAATCGAAAAACAATTTTTATTTTTTTTCAGAAAAATTGTGCAAAGCAAAAGTCAGTCTTGCTCAAGGAGGCTGTCTTTCACTTCTTTGGAATCTACAAAACTGAAAATAGTTGTTCAAAAAGAGGGAGGGAGAGAGAAAGGCAGGCAGGCCTTACAATCAACAACAAAGGAGGACCTCTGTCTATTTATACACCCTTAGAATTAATTAAGTGCATGTAGTGAAATTCGTTAATTTATACAAGGAGGTCTTACATAAGTTGATTATAGATTTTATGTGGAATTACATATGTATCCATATTCCCTTTCCTTTATTGATAAAAAATAAAATTAAGAAAAATCAAGAAAAGGCAATTCTAATACACAGAACTAGGCACCTGGCTTCACTGGTTTAAAAAGTACATTTTTCATTAAAATCTTCTCCAAATGGAACACTCAAGTTCTCCCCTTGTACTTCAGGATAGACAAAGGGCTAGTCCAGTGTTAGAATTATGGCTTTGGACAGGAAAATCCAAGACACTTTCCTTCTGTTTTTTCTAGGACTGGATCAGAGAGAGAGTCTCTAGTTTAAAGCTAACTTTCCTTTGACATACTAAGTATAGGAAGTCTCAAGGTTCAACTGAATTGTGGTAAGCTCTCATAAATATCTTTATACATGAAATCTTGGAAAAAAGGTATCTGCTGTTCCTTTTTATTACATATGCTCCAGGTTTATAATGTGAAAATACTTTGATATATAATCAATGTATATAATACCTGGAATTTTTAGTGGATAGGATTGCTGTTAACAGGTTCTTCTAGGTAGTTTATTGGTCAGTGTTTTCCAGAAATAGAAATAAATAGAGAGTTAATAAGCTGAGTTTCTGAGTATATATCATGATGGTAGCTAGACGCTACTATTCTAGCACCTTCCAAGTTTTGTGATGAATAAATCTAAGCAAACTAAATTGAAGTAAAAAATTTAGCTTCCCCTCCATCCTACCACTATAGTCTAAATCTTCACAGTATCGTATTTGCTTACAATTAAGCAGTAGGAAAACTAGGAAGTGTATAAGATTTGCAGACTAATATTTCTAACAGAAATATGCCTGGAAGGACAACTGAAACTGCATTTGTGTTTGGGCCACAAAGAAGGCTGAGATAGAAGAAGAAGCAGAGTAATTGTAAACCACAATGAAAAAGGGCAGATACAGTCTGAAAAAGCATCCTCTGAAGGCAGAAGAAGATTGTTAACAATATGCCTAGCTTAGTTTATCAGGTTATACTCCAGAGCATATTTATCTGGAGGTAGGTGGCAGCACCTGGCTGCTCTTGTTTGGACTTGGAAGTTAGTACTTGAATGGGAAATGTTTAGGGATAGTAGAGCTCTAAGTTAGTTTGAGGGGTTGAAAAATATCCTAGAAAAAGGCAATGGCAAGCCATTTCCATACTGTTGCCAAGAAAATTTCATGGCTGCATTCATGTACTCAGCAGGAGTCAAGTTCAACTCAACAGCATCTTTATCTTTTAAATCTTAATTGCACTCTCTAAGGCTTTCCTATTGTAGAACTGCACTGCCTAAATAAGCACATGTATTAAAAACTGAATGTTTTAATAATTGTAGATAACATAGATTTGCACAATTTTAGTGAAAAATGGGGTTCTTTTGAGCTTGTTACATGAAAATTAAGGTATTGAGTTTCACAGTCTTCTGCCCTCCCTTTTGGGAAATGTGTTCATATATTCCATATCATTTTTCTTTTTATATGAGACTGAATAAGACTCCTGGACTGGAGTTGAAATGTATTTCTGCAACATCTAAAAATAAAAATCCAGTTGCCTTTTTAAATTTGGTGTGCGAGCCTTTTTTTTTTTTTGCAATTTTGCTACAGGGGAGTAACATATTTTCTTTTATTTGTCCATATAAATTATACATAACCTATTATGTACTGTGCAGAACGGTACATGAAAATGATTGTTTATGGGACACAATCAACTCTTTTCATAATTTATTTGACAAGCAACTCCCCTTTAGAATCATCACAAACGTTCAATCCAATGTAAAGATCAATATATTATTTACAGATCTACTATTGTATTATATCATATCAATGATACTACCAAGAGAAATAGCCTTCAGTAAATCCTATTATTTTCACACTATACTAATAACATGAGGAAGTATAGATAAAATAAAAGTTTATGTCCATAGTTGCTTTGCAGATGCCTCCTCTGATATGATATAAATATAATATATAGGCTTGGCAATGTAATACAGTTTTTATTTCAGGTTTTTAGGGACGGCCATGCACATCTATAACTCATGAAAATAAAAAGTGTATTATGCTGCCAACTGTTACATATTCTCTAGTAGAGCAAAAAAAGGCAAGATAAATTTATTTTAGGACCTTCTCTTCCCTTGTTTCCTCTCCCCACCAACAGAGCGCTTAGCTGTCAAGGCTGTGACGAGGTGCTACAATTAATATTATTTACAGAAATGCTTTTCTGTGACAGAAACATTGCCAGCACTGTCTACTTGTCAGTCAGTGTCTGAACTGCCAGATCCAGGATTTGTTTCTTCTGCATGTTACATTTGGTTTAATTTGATACTGCTCGGTTTTCTGCTGTTCCCTAGGAATGAAAGGAAGAAAGATGGCTTCCCTATTCCCTGTGTTCTTAGAGTTGCTGAGGTACATGCCCCCTTGTGTCTTGAGAGCCCAGACATCTGTGCAACACATGTGCCATAGGCAGCACTTCTGGAACGCATGCATAATGGAGCAAGTGGAGAAGTATCCCAGCTGCACCGTTTATGCAAAGGGAACAAGAGAAAGAAAATCTGTGTAATTTATCGATAGAATAGCAAACAAGGTAGGATGCTCAGCAACAATGGACTAAAATTGTTCTGTAAAGGGAGAGATGCTCAGTGAAAAAAGCCTCTTCAAATAACAGGTTTTTCTGTGTGTGCGTGCATGTGTGGTTGTTAAAGTGAGATCCCAGGGGTAAGAAATATCTTCAAAAAACAAATCCATCACGATTTCATCTAATCCCTTGACATTTTTTGCAGTTTTCTCAGGTGTGCCTCCAATCCCCTCGAGCAAATAATCACTTAAGAGAGTTGTAATACAAAGTCACCTCACACTCCTACACAAAAATCTCTTCAAAATTCTCTTTGTAAACATTGGAAGTAGCTGTCTTCCAATTATGGCTGAACAATAAAAAAAATGAGAATTGACAAAATGTTTTATATCCTATGATTTTTACTCTGAAGTGATGGTATCTGCTAGAGTCCCTATTATTTTGAAAGTACAGGTTAGAAACATACACTTGTACAGTATATTAAAAATAAGAAGAATTGACAAAACAGTCTTAAATGTATTATGCTCCATATTTATAATCTGAAAAAAGTATTTCTAGATAAAAATGAGAGATAGATAACCTGATAGCTTTTATATATTTGACTCCCAGCAGTCCAAAGAGCATGGCCAGTAACCAAGATGTGTGACACTTCTCATCCAAAACTTCTGGTGGCACTTTGCATATAGAGTAAGAAGGCTGACAGCCATGTGCTATGTAGCATCTTGCTGTGCAGAATTAATCCAACAGTTTACTCATAGATTCAGATATTTTATTGGCCAAGTATGATTAGAAACACAAGGAATTTGACTTCAGTACATCAGTTCTCAGCGTAATTTCAAAACAACAGTAAACAAAGTAATAACATAAAAATTAAAATTATGTATTCAATGGTAAAATGTGCATCCAAATGTGCAACCAGTAGAAAGGAAATATAGGAAAGTATAGAGTTGGAACCACAAACTAGTGGTAAGTAAGTATACACATTAGAACGTCTGGATTCATTTAGAATTCCTTGTACTTATCACTGTGTCCTGTCATATAGCATGAATTAAGTATTCAGCTGAATGATAGCACAGGGGGAAAAACTCTCCCTCTCTCTGGTTGTTTTGGTGTGCAATACCCTATAGTGCTGTTCAGAGGGCAGAAGTTCAAACAATTTATGTCCAGGGTGTGAGGGGTCTGCAGATCTCTTCTCCACTCTTCTCTCTGTACCTAGGTCTTCCATGGAGGGCAGGATGGCTGCAATTATTCTTTCTGCAGTCCTGTTTGTTGGAGTCTGTTCCTGATCTGCTTGCTTGCTGCACCAAACCAGACAGTTATAGAAGTACAAAGGACAGACTCAGTGATTCCTCTGTAGGACTGTATCAGCAGCTCTTGATGCAGGTTGAACTTTTTGAGCTGACATCGGAAATCCTCTTTTGTTCCTTCTTAATGATGGTACTAATATAAAGCCCAAAAACTTGAAGGACTGTATTGCTGATACTGTGTTGTTGAATATGGTAAGAGGGGTGAGATAGGAGGCTGTTTCCTAAAATCCACTGTCATTTCCACAGTTTTAAGCATATTCAGCTTCAGGTTGCTTTGACTGCACCACAGGGCCAGCTGTTCAACTTCCCATCTGTATGCAGACTCATCACCATCTCAAATGAGTCCATTGTATTGACCACAAACATCAGAATTTTGACAGAAGGGTCCCCAGAGGTGCAGTCATTGGTGTAGAGGAAAAACATGCCAAAGAGAACACACAGCCCTGAGGAGTGCCGGTACTGACTGTCTGAGTACTGGATACAATTTTCCCTAGCCTTACCTCTTGCTTTCCTGGAAACTGGTTATCTCACTGACACAGTGAGCTGAGTCAGTCTGTAGTGAAGGATGACTGGGATGATGGTGTTAAACGCTCAACTGAAGTCCACAAAAAGGATCCATGCATAGGTCCTTGGGGAGTCAAGATGTTGCAGGATATAACGCATTGTCATATTGACACCATCATCTGCTGATCTATTTGCCCAATAGACAAACTGCAGAGAGTCCAAAGCAGATCTGTGAGGACTTTCAGGTAGGCCAGCACCAGCATCTCAAAAGTCTTCATGACTACAGATATTAAAATGACATGTCTGTCATCATTCAGCCCACTGATGTAGACTTTCTTAGGAAATGGGATGATGGGAGAACATTTAAAGCAAGAAGGGATGTTGCACAGCTCCAGTGATCTTTTGAAAATCTGTGTGAAGATAGCAGCCAATTGTGCAGCACAGGTTTTCAAGCAGGAAGGGGTCACGTCATCTGGGCCTGGTGCTTTCTGATTTTTGTTTTTGAAAGAGACTTCAGACATCTTCTTCCAAAATCAATGGGCTGGGGGTCCAGGAGGAGGGATGAATATGGTTGTAGAGAAAATATCTGCTATTAATGTATCTGACCGGTAACAGTAATTAATGGTAGCCATTTCTCAAACCTGCAGTAGAACACATTCACGTTGTCTGATAGTTGATGGTTCTCCTCAACCAAGAGTGATGGACTCCTGTAGCCCATGGTGTTTTCATGGCTTTTCCACACAGAAGCAGGATGATTAGCTGAAAATTGATTTTTCAGCTTTTCACAATAGCTACTTTTTCCTATTCTGATCCCCTTAGTCAGTGCATTTCTGGCCTGGTTATATAGGATCCTCTCCCCTTTCCTGTAAGTTTCTTCTATTGCACGATGAACCTGCTTGAACTTTGCTGTAAACCAGGTCTTATTGTCGTTATATGTGCACCACCTTTTGGTAGGCATGCACATATCTTCACAAAAACTGATGTATGATGTCACAGTATCAGTAAATTCATCTGAATCTGCCATATGATTTATATGAATCATAAAATAAGATGGGAAAGAACCATAGAAATTTCCTTCTTGCTGTAGTTACTGAAAAGTCCAATTGACATTTCCATAAGCTGGAAGGAATGCTCTGGGTGATACCGTATCTCCAACATTTATTAGCATACCTGCACTTGATTTCTAGCAAATTTGCAGGCAGATTTTGTGGGTGTGAAATACAGGTGTCATGATTAATTAGGAATATTTCAAATGGCGCAAAACTGCTCTAATTCTCAGAAAACCAAATTATATGGATGTCTTTTACTGGTTAAGGAATTAGATATGAATTGAAGACAGCCATTTTCAATTCCAACCAACCACAGGGCTTTCAACTAGTCGTTCTTTCTCAGCCCATCCTACCTTATAGGGTTATTGTTGTGGGGATAAAATTAGGGGAGAATTCCAAAAAAAGCTGCTTTGAACTCTCTGTAAAATATGCAGGATCTAAATTAAATTAATAAATAACACAACCTCATCTTATAATTGGTGCAATTGATGCATTTTCTACATTATTCTCACATTTTAATTTACTTGTACTGTAAGATGTAGATATACTAACGTCCTGCTATCAATGTGGCCATCAACAAAATTCTATCCATAATGAAATCTCTCAGGAAATCAGTTGTGGAATTCAGTTAGGAAAAGGTAGGAGAAAAAGTACGTAAGCCTTGTGCCTCCCAAGTTCCTTCAGGTCTTTCACTGCCTTCTTGACCAGTTCTTCAAGTAAAATCTTTTGCATGGATAGTGCATATTATAAAATGTTCTACTCAACCATGCTTCGCAAAGAACCCAGGACAATGTGGCACCCACTACTGACTTTCATTCCAAATTTTCATCCTAGCACCCAGTTTCGTATTAATACATCAGTTTTAAGATGAGGATTCCATGTGCGCATATACATGAGAAACAGTGTTTCTTCATCATTGCCTTACAGTATCAAATGAAACTAATTTGCATTATTTTAATATTAATGATTATTAATTGTTGTCACTTTGTATTAGTAATGCAGGGGCAGCTGGTCTACATGCTGCTTTTGCCAAGAAGTAGCCCTTACTTTAACACTCATTATTTTCTATGGAACTCTCTCTAATTAAGTTTGAAAAGGAACTTTAACCTTTCTGTCAACAAAGGAGGAGGTAATAAAAAATGAGATGGAAAACAGAAAAGCACAAATAAATAGGTATTACTGTTACTGCTCTAATTGTTTCTTGCATAGCTACAGTCAAAGGGGCTCTGTGATCTCATTTTGTTGTCATAATTTCCCAAGCTACAGCCAGATCTTATTATTTCTGTTCTTAGAAGATGCTGTAGAACTTATGCTAGAACCAAACACAAGCATTGACTGAAGTGTCGGGCACCGCCTCATCCTACCTTCAGACCTCTATATAAGCAGTTGCTTTCATCCCTGTAGCTGACCTGATAATTCCTATAGCAGGTTTATGCAAATTTTTTGAAAGAGGTCTTTCTTATGCATAAGAAGAGAAAAAGTATGCGGAAACCTCCAGGAGCAGCTTTTGAAACTGTTTCATGAGTCTGAAATATAATATAGTTTTTATTTAGCAGCTGCCTTGTTTAGCAACTGTTCACAGTTATGAAGGTCTTAACAAAATAACTTTATGACCAGTCATTGATTTATGATCTTTGCAGTTCTGTGAACCAAACAAAAGCTTTATAAGAGGAACTTCCACATGGTGAAATGGCAAACTAACATGCCTTCACAATGTAGGGATGATGGTCAGATGGAGATTGCTACCTAAGCAGTGAGCCCAGGCCTGAGAAGCTTTTCTGGACAAGGAGAAGCTGTGAGACTGTCCACAAGACACATCCTCATGAGTAAACAGCAGGACCTGGAGTGACGTTGCGGGTGACTAGCAGACAGAGCACCAGAAGCTAAGAAAAGGAGGAGTCCAAGCTTGCAGCATCAAGCGAAGGCTGCTTAATGGATGCTGATTTTGCCCATCTCACTTTCTAATGCATGTTAGAGTGGGATTTGGGTGGGGGTGGGATTGAAATGTACAGAGATCTTCAGACTAGCAGAATATCTAAACCATCCAGAATCCTCCAACCTGAAGGATGACAGTTAAAGGTAAAAAATAATTATATGGATTTAAAAAGTATTGAAATAAAAATGTTTTCCAAGAGTGGAACTAAGAAAATAAAGAACTAAGAAAATACATGCACAAATGGTTAATTTGTACAGAATTAGTACAGGAACTAAGAAATGTAGTAAGAGGTATACTTGTGCATTTGACAGGAAGTCACAAGACCAGGTTCTACAACAACATTTTAATACTAAGTTGATGATGAATAATTCAGAAGTAATTTTGCTCAGAGAAATTCTCATTATAATATTTGGGTTCCTCTTCTATAAGTGGCACAAAGAGACCTGAGACTGGATATTTGCATCATATACTATTTTAAACATGGATTGCAAAATCTTATTGGGTGTGTTAAATTGCCAGGCCTGATCTGTAGTGAACTTTACATTATATATTGAAAACTTTAATAATAGAGAAATTAGTATTTAATCATACTAACTGTACCTCCTGAGTGTATTGCACTGCCTGTATTTCCTGATTATTAGATTCAGAAAACAACATTGCAGATTGGTTACAAGAAATGTTTATTGAAAAAAGTGAAAATTTGTGACCATTTTGTTATATGGATATGAGCAATTAACCTCATAATTACAAGGTTATTTATGAAGAGTGGTGGTAAAAGAATTAACATCAAGTATGAGTGAGTAATGAAAGAATGTGGAGTGACTACAAAACTGAGTAACCACACAAAAGAACACTGAGATGGCTTATTACATAGAGACAATGAATGTGGATTTCACTGCAAAACAAATATATTTATGTATTTATTAAATGTATGTGCTGCCAATTCAAAACGACTCTTGGTGGTTCATGAAGGAAGAATGGAGAGGTCAAGAAAAGGGGGAAGATCAAGAATGATAGTTGAAATGTAAAAGTTACCCTGCCAGTCGTGACTGACTTTAGGGTGTGGTGCTCATCTCTGTTTCCAAACTGAAGAGCCAGTGTTTGTCTGCGGACGCTTCCATGGTCATGTGGCCGGCACCAAAGGTGTCTATCACCAATTCCATGGTCATGTGATAGACACCAAAGGTGCACAGACACTGTTCCCTTTCCCACCAAGCAGGCATGCTTCCTTAAAAGCAGTTCAAAAGCTATTAACTATGAACCACTATTATGATAGGAGCGGAGGCGGAGCAACAGGAGCTCACCCCGTTGAATGCATATCTTGAACTTGGGCCACCGACCTTCCAGCCAGCAAGCCGAGCATCTTAACCACTTGCACCACAGAACTTTAGGGTAGAAAATGTAAGAATAAAAGGGAAACATATGCAATGAAGTACGGGATGATTGAAAGCAAGGGTGGTTTGCAAGCATGAAAAAGTCCTAAATGGAATTTATTTAAACTAGTTTTTGCTTTATTTCCTTTCCTTTTCTTGTAAAAAGTAAAGGTAACGGTTACCCTGCCAGTTGTGACTGACTCTAGGGTGCGGTGCTCATCTCTGTTTCTAAGCCGAAGAGCCAGAGTTCATCCAGGGACGCTTCCGTGGTCATGTGGCCAGCATGACTAGACACCAAAGGCACACGGACACTGTTACCTTTCCCATCAGAGCAGGCAGTACCTATTTATCTACTTGTATTTGCATGCTTTCAAATGTCTTTAATTTCTTTGTCTTCTTAATCCTTTTTTGTGCTTTGTATAATGTTGCATACCCCAAAAGGGAATAGTAAGATGTATAAGGGTACTGAAGTAAACAGAGTGTCCCGCATCTCAACTCCAAGGTGTATAGTTAAGGAAGGGTGTTTTTTTTTAAACTAGGAACAAAATACTTGTAGAATGACTTTATAGCCAGCAGTGCTCTTCACAGCATATTACTTTATTTCTGATTGGGGTTGTATAGGTCAGGTGATAGCAGAGTGAACTGCTGTTTAAATGCTGAGCAGTACATTTTGTGATCTTTGTTGGGTAGCCCATATGGAACAACATAGCATCTTAGGAAGAGGAAGGGTAATTCTTGTAGAATAAGTGAAGTGCTACAGTTAGCAAGAGCAATGAAAAACATTTGATACTGATGGCTGGTGCCAAAATGAAGGCTGTTACATACTGTGTTGCAATTGCTTTCTATAAACTTTTCATCAAAATGAAATCAGCAGTGCCAGATACTGCAAGATGTATCACCTCTACAAACGTGGCCGAGCTGCCTTCTTCCATTGTTTGCTTCTTTCATGCCAATCAAAAGTAAATTTACAAAGAGACCCTGAATTGCTGAAGACATTTAATTGCCCTAATTTGTGTGGGTGTAGAGTAGAAGATGGTTCTTTTCTTGCAATTTTCCAGTGGTTGTGAAACTTAAAAATAGTAAAAGACTTGAAGATGAAAATGATATTTTTAGCTAATATCCTTCTTTTGTTAGGCAATGGGGGTTGATATGAGTGCTGAGGAAACATTCGTATATAAGGAATCTCAGGTGATTCCTTCAGTCTGTGGTAGAGTTGAATTATTGTGTGCTGTAACTTCTGTTGAAAGGCTTAGCTATTATAGGAGGTCTAGCTCCTGAGCAGGATCTATGAATCAGTATAGGTATAGTGAAATTGAACTTAGATGACTCAAGCTTATCCGTAAGACTCAGTGATTGTTATGAAGATCCATTGATACTACTGCTTATTCCTAAATGTACAATATGTGTGGACCGACATACAAGCTGTGTTATATTAAGTCAAGTGATTAGGTAAAAGATAAAGGTTTCCCTTGTTCAGTCATGTCTGACTGTAGAGAGCAGCACTCATCTCTGATTCACAGCTGAGGGAGCCAGTGTTTGTCTGGTCATGTGGCCGAGGCACATGGAATGCCGTTACCCTTTCCACCAAAATTAGATGGTATCTATTTTATCTACTTGCATTTTTACATGCTTTTGAACTGCTAGGTTGGCAGGAACTGGGACAAATAATGGGAGTTCACCCCATTACATAGTGCTTGGGTCTCAAACTCGGGCTGCTGACCTTCCAGCTAACAAAGCCCAGCTACTGCGTCCCTCAAGTCAAATGATTACTCTCTCTAGAGCAATGTTGGCTGGGTTCAGAGATTCACCCAGATCAGAATTTTTTGAATTGTAGTTTGGCTTGGTGGCTTGATTCAGCCTGAATTAAAAGCTATAACACTTAGTCAAAACCAAACTTAGCATAGTATTGTGTTATATTAAGTGTGAACTAAGTTACTGTCTACAGTGAATATCATGGGGTTTGCAAATCATTCAAGAGAAAGGTACAGAAAGAAAAATCTTTTTTTTTTCTGATGCAGTACTGAAACTGACAGGTCACGGTATTGTCTAATACCGTTTTTAATATTGTCTGCAGTTAAATTGCTGAACAATGCATGTAGCTTGAACTGTAGCGATCCGCCAGTTCTGACATTCTGTCCAGCAAGAAGAAAATTATTTTACTGCTATATGTTTATGAGCGCACCTTTGTTGGTGCTTTCTTATAGTAATGTGTAAGGTTTACTCCAGTTCTATTCTCAGAATGCATTTTTTTAAAAGGGGGAGAGAGAGAGATCAGTTTTTGAGATGTGGAACTTTGAATGTAATTTATCAAGAACTCTTCTTGCAAAATTTGATTCCTTTAATCTGTTTGAGCAGAATTACTTCTAAAGCTATTCTATGAAATCAGATGCAACTTCCCCATTGCTAATTCTGGGACATGAAATGGTAAATGTTTTAATAGAAGAAGGGAAAAGCCCTCCAGTTTTATCTTTTCCAATTAAAGTGATTTAATTTTAAATCTTTAAACATAAATATTAATTCATCCAGTGTTTTAGAGAATATGGTAGAAATATGATGGCAAAGAGCATTAGAAGTTAACAAAAGAATAACAACCATCTATCATTATTTTCGAATGCCTAATCTCAAAATTTCTGAGCCAAAGTTATTTTAATTTCCTTATCCTTCATTTAACACTTTTGTAACCTGATCTCACTAATTTTAAGACATAGTTCTCCCAGTATAGTACTTAAATTAATAAGACTTTATAAGTGTATACAGTAATATTGGTGGTATTATGCCAATATCCTGAAATATACAGGTTGCAGATTTCATTTCCTAGTTTTGTGTTCCCTTCTGTTTTGTGTCCATGTTCTACAATCCTATTCTGTTATATTATAAATGGATATGATCATTTGTTAATTGTTTGACATTACAGAAAGACATGATGCACGATAATTGATCACCTAATACTTAGGGTTGTGAATGTTAATCAATTTAATTACCATATTAATCAAACTTTAGTTGATTAATTGTTGGGGCTGAGACTAAAGAATAGACTTTTTATGTCTGAAAATTATTTGGAGCCTTAAAGTGTTATGGGAATAGAAAATAACAAACACAATATTAAAAGATGCTATTTTTTAAACAATAAATGGTGGTTTGTTTTTTAAGGTATTTCCATGTTTCCTTCAATAACTCTGAAAAAGACAAAGAATATATACTATGGAAATGTATTTGAAAATAATTGATTAATAGTTAAAAGACAGATGATTTATCAGCTAAAATTTTTAACCCAGCACTATAATGATACAGATAGTTTTGAGCTATCATTCAAAGGAATTGCTTTTTAATTTTTTATTTAAATAAACACTACATGAAGGATGTAATATACAAAAAATTAAAAAATCAGACAGTAATAACATTGAATAAAATATCCTCTATATTTTCTCATACATTATTAGTAGGATTCTGAGAAGTATTTTCCTTTGCTAGAAGGTGGCTCTTCTTTAAATTTAAGTACTATTGTTCCTGGAAGAAAGCATGTTTCAGCCATCCATAAAGCTTTGTCTACAAATGCCCCCAAATTACAAATTATAAAGCTGTAATTCAGTTTTAATGTTAACAGTTTCCTTTTTGTGTGTGTTTGTGTCCCTTTGAATCAGTGTTGACTCCTGGCAACAATCTGGACTAATCCCTGCAGTTTTCTTGGCGCGAGAAGTGGCTTTTGGAAGTGGCTTGCTCTTGCTCCCTAAAACTGAGAGAGAATGACTGGTCCAAGATCACCCAGCTGGCTTTGGGCCTAAGGTGACACTGGAACTCACAATCTACCAGTTACTAACCTGGTGCCTTAACTACTGTACCAGTTGGCTCTCTGAGAGATTCCATATAAATAAAATAATGACAAACTGTTATTTTAGAATTTTGTTCACCTCTCAAATAGGTGTCAGTCCTTTGTTAGAGTTCTTCTCCACTGAACATGAAGATACGTGATTTGGAGCAAGTCACATGCTTTAAAGGTTAAAGCAGAGGCATCCATAGGATATAATAAAAAAAAAGTCAAGATTGGAGGCCATCACAGCTCAACTCGTGAACTGACCATTTTTATATGTGCACATAAAAAATGAGTAGGGCTTTGATTGCATCATTCTAACAATCTTCTTGATTTTTTTTTACCATACTCTGGGGATATCTCTGAATAAAGAAATGTCTTCTGTAACCTTACATCAAATTCTTTTTAGTGCTACTCCCCTGTTTATCTATCCATCCAATATGCATTATCTTTCATGTTTCTCCTCTTTTATAATTAACTATAAAAATTAGTGTATTCTTTTCCTCTTCCATCCTCTGAATTTTCGTCATCCCAAAGTGGTACTGAATTGGGTGAAAAGAGTGTAAGGTGATTTATTATTGGGGGAGATGCATGGAGAATTGACTTACAATATGGCTGCCATTATGGCAACTGATCAAGGTCTAGGAAATGAAGGCCTGATAGTCAAAACCTATAATTCTCAAAAGGCACTAGTGTGAAAGAGTGAATGGGTTGACTTAAGCCTTGTAACATCATTGCTACATAAGCTATATTGGCTTCCAGTAGGCTCCCAGGTACAATTTAAAGTGCTGGTTGTCACCGTTAAAATCTTACATGGCATGAGACCAAGTTACTTACAGGACAGTCTCTCTCCATGGTTTCCTCCTATCCCACTGGAGCTGGCAGAGTAAGCATCCTTCCAGGACTATCAACAAAGCACTACCATTTGGTGAGGTCCCTGGAAATGTGTCTTCTCTTTATGCCACCTTCCTCCTGAACTATGGGTAGCCCCTTAGCCCCTATTGGACTTAGTACAGCTATGAAAACTTAGCTCTTCCTAGGGGTTGGAGTCAGGATGTTAGCATGGGAACCCTGGAATATGTGTTGGTTATTGATGGTTTTGTGGTTTTATTATTCCTTTATATAGCTGTGGGTTTGTTTTGGAGGGGGTTGAGTTATTTTTTTAGTTAATGGAATTTGTACTCAGAGTTTCTTAGATAGAAGGGCATCCATATAAATTGGATGAATAAATAAGATTATTGAGAAATTTCAAAAAGATAATCACCCCTAACTTTGCTAGTCTACCACTCCACTGACCCATTTACAAATGGAGGAAAATTTAAAATACAAGATTTGTCTGAAAA
>JANHZU010004868.1:55231-66400 GCA_032468055.1 Acrochordus granulatus
CCTGCATTCTCTGAACTTGTTTGCTTGCAGACATTTCATTACCCAACTAGGCAACATCATCAGTACAAGTGAGTGTGGATTTTGCTCCCTATTTATATGCAGTGGTTTGCCCTGCTAAGTTGGTGGAGGTATGTTTTTTTCCTTGGTAGTTCCTTACTTAAGGTATTGTTTTCTGCTTGATTATTTTCTGGTAGTTTATCTGGAATTTATTTCTGGAGAAACAGAAAATACTCTATACAGAGTGACTCAAGTGTATTTACTCTTGTTTGTAAAGCCATTCAGTGTAAAAACTCATTTTGCATAATTATGACTGTTATTATAAGTTTAATTTTCAAGCATCTTTTGACAGATAAGAAGCAACAGGTGAGATTAGGAAAAATTCCATCTCATACTTGAACAATCAGCACTGGTGGTCCTCAAGGAAATGTGCTCTCTCCGCTACTTTTCTCTCTTTACCCCAATGATTGCACCTCTGGGGACCACTCTGTCAAAATTCTGAAGTTTGCAGATGACACAACAGTCATTGTACTCATTAGAGATGGTGATGAGTCTGCGTACAGATGGGAATTGAACAGCTGGCCCTGTGGTACAGTCGAAGCAACTTAGAGCTGAATACTCTCAAAACTGTAGAAATGACAGTGGATTTTAGGAAGGGTCTTTCTATTTTACCCTCCTCCTCCCTACCATGCTCAGTGACATAGTATCAACAGTACAGGCCTTCAAGTTTCTGAGTTCTATAATCTTCCAAGACTTGAAATGGTCAGCTAACATTAGCACCATTATTAATCAGAGAATGCACTTCCTGCATCAGTTCAAGAAGTTCAACCCACCTCGAGAGCTGCTGACACAGTTCTACAGAGGAATCACTGAGTCTCTCCTTTGTACTTCTATAAGTGTCTGGTTCAATGCAGCAACCATGCGGGACAGGTTTAGATATATAAATATATATACCACTCCAATATACCACCAAGATTGAAGAAAGAATACTTGCAGCCAACCTGCCCTCCATAGAGGATCTGTATATTGAGAAGATCAAGAAAAGGGCAGAGAAGATAGCTGAGGACTCCTCTCACCTTAGACACCACTTGTTTGAACCTCTTTCCTCTGGAAGGTGCTATAGGGTATTGCATACCAAAACTACCAGACACAGTGACCGTTTTTCTCCATACCATCACCCAAATGAATGCTTGACTCATGCAATATGCATTCTACATGTTAGAACACAAGTGCAAAGAATTCTACGTTTATTTATTATTTATTGGTTTTATTTGCCGAACTCAGAGGTTCTGTCTAATATGTACACATATTTAATTCTACATTTATAATATTTTCTTTCTACTGGCTACACACTTGCTGCTGAATAACTAACTTTGTTTATTTTATTGTTTTATAATAACATAACAAGAATAGTCTTGCAAGAATACTGAGAGCTGCTGTACCGGAGTCAAATTCTTTGTGTATCTAACCAGGCTTGGCAAATAAGGTATCTCTATTTGTGTATCTACAGTAGAAACATCACAGTGACAATATACAAATTCAGTTATTTTAACAATTATGGTCTTACTTTAGAATTTAAAATAAATACAGAGACTGCTATTGCAAAATAATTCCTCTACCTATGTATAGACTAAAATGTTTGTAAAATGTTTACACATCCATAAATTATGCCAGAGTTTTTACATCACTCATTGAGAATTTCAAATAAAATCAATAGTCAAAATAAATACAAGACTTATTTCTTCCTACTCTTCAGCATATGTTCAAAGTTTTTGTAAATAGTATGGCTGGAATAAAAATAGCTGAATCATCTGCCTGGATATTATTAGGTAGGTTCTTTCTGATGTAGCTTCCTTCCTTCCTTCCTTCCTTCCTTCCTTCCTTCCTTCCTTCCTTCCTTCCTTCCTTCCTTCCTTCTTCTATTCTTTTATCCAAGAGTGTTGAGCACTGTCTTTTTATTAACTATGGAGAATAGCTGAAAGACTAATTGAAAGCTAGCCTTCTCTGGGGACAGACAACATTGTTTTAGTCAAGCAAAATGTTTCATCTCTGATGTCTTGTGTTCAGCCAGAAAAATCAGAAATGATCTAAAATAATTATTTGATGGAATGATAAAAGTTCATACTAACTCTCATCAATTGTGCCACTATGTAGAATTATATGGAAAAGCT
The DNA here is from genome assembly GCA_032468055.1 of Acrochordus granulatus. Classification (NCBI taxonomy): domain Eukaryota; kingdom Metazoa; phylum Chordata; class Lepidosauria; order Squamata; family Acrochordidae; genus Acrochordus; species Acrochordus granulatus. The sequence goes on from JANHZU010004868.1 coordinate 57,400, forward strand.
GGGGATGAACTTATTTGATTCTTTAGGGAAAACTATAATGACACACCCAAAATGGGAGGAGGTTATTATAGCAGGGTTAAGAGGACATATAATCATTGTTGCATAACTAGTTAAAGTCATTCTGTGAATGAACAAAACCCCTGATAACCATTTTTTGAAATCACCAACAGCATGTTCTTAAAATTTCAAATGTACCAACACCCCAAGAATGTTGGAGCCCCTGCCATAACCTAATCTATTTTATCGTCACATTTCATTGCATTTGGAATGCTTTGCAGACTTATCTATATTTTCCCAAACGTAGTGATCCTAGCAGAAGATTTCTTAATTAGTTCCTCCCCCAAAAGAAAAGACAGGAAAAAAAAGAATGAAAATGCTAAGGTTCTTTTCTTAATAAATATTTTTGGCCTCCATGGAACTGTGATAAGCTTACCTTGTTCATTGAAATCCCACTCCACAATTAAAGAACCTCTGATTTGCCTATTTTGCCCAGTAAATGCTGTTCCTGTTTATTATTTTTATTTCTAGAACTTACCTCTTACAGCCAGCTTTCCTTGGTTCTTCCCTGTTGCATTCCAGGATGTGACTATCTATTTTCAACTTCTAATTTTGATTATTTGTCCTTGACATTAGACATCACTTCTATTCTCAGGATGCTTTCAGCCAAATATCCTGTCTATATAAAATGTACTCAGGGATTTTTGCAGTTCTCCATTCTGTTTTATTCATTCACAGAGATTTCCCTCCCCCTTTCATACTAAGCAATTACTCTTATTAATTATTCTGGCTAACAGTAATTATCAGCAGTATGCACCCTTAGTCACATTAATAACAGAGATCTCTAGGACACTGAGGAATTGTGTGGAAAGATTGACTTCACTATTCAAATTCCCAAGCTTCACAAAACAAGTGAGGCAGACTTGTTCCCTTGTCCTCTTCATAAACACATCCAGACTGGTATGGAAATGACATTCTTGAATCGATAACAGCACAATTCATAACAATGTGTTGTATAAATTAAATTACCAAAATATTAAATACCTGAAGCATTTACATTGTGCACAAACAAGCATTTACTGCTACAGTGGGTACAAAACAATTAAATGTGAAAATTATCTCCTAGTCATCTATCTGATATCTACCATGTATCCATATTAAAACTATCAGCATACTTGGAGTAAAAGAATCATAGGAAATTGTCATATATTGAGCCATCCCATTGGTTGATTTAACTTTATTGCCTAAAGGGAGCAATAATAATTCTTCTAGGTTTCAGAATGGAACTTCTCCTAAGCATACCTTGTTTTTTTCTTTTTGAAATAATTCTGAGTTTAATTATATTTTTAAAATAATTCTAAATTTTCTTTTTTGAAAGATTTAAGTCAGGATAAAAGCAAGAGTTTATCAGAATATGCCCTGGCCTGTTCATTATACTTGGATTTACATTGAGTGGTCATCTACCATGAGGTCTAGTCTGTCTGGGTTCACACAAGATGCTAAGCCATAATATAGGTATCTGAGTTCATTCATTACCAGAAGGTGAATCCACCTTTGTAGTATCTCAGGGTCAAAAGCTGTCGTGTGAATATTTGAAGCGCTTCATTGAAGATACAGCTAACCATTTCAGATCAATAACAAAAATAACATCCATAGGATTCATAGAACATTTCTGAGGCTTCTGGGTGAGAATCTATGGTGGACTACATATCCCTGAAGGAGCAGGGAAGCATTGCATTAGAAATTGGCAGCCAGACAATAAATTCATGTCAGTGTTGTATTTCTCGATATAGGAGAGATCATGAGATCACCACTTACGTTCTGGACAGCTGCAGCTCACAAACAGTCTGCAGGAACTGCAGTTTTTGTCGTCAACTCATAAGTTGATGGATTTCAAGGAATCAGCAAATATGGACATGACGTTTGCACAAGTATCCAATTCTCAAACACTTTTGGATGTAATTACAGCTAAACAGAGATTTTTTGGTGGCAGGATAAGAGAATTTATTGCAGTGAGTCAACATTCTTTCTGGATTAAAAAAAAAGAAAAAAGATTTTAAAGATCTTTGAAAAATTGGCAAAAACCTTAACAAGAAGTGGATGTACGAAAAGATAAAAACAGATAAAGGGGATCGGTTTTTTAAAATATTTTTTTGTGCATGAAAGTACTTTTGAATAAATTGGAATTAAAGTAGTCAAATGAACCAGACCTTTGTGGGAATTTTTTTAAATTGTTATTATTAAAAAGTACAGACAATTGATGGATTTTACAAAACAAAAGAAAAAGGTAATACAAGCCAGATTGTAATACTGATTGTAACTGTAGAGTGCCATTTGAGTTAAAAGTATTAAGGGCACAGGAAAACAAAATAGAAAAAAAGAGACCCTTTTTTCTTCCCTTGTAACACTTCCACTTTTGGATAACAATATTAAAATGGCAACCACCAGAAAGTGACAAAGATAGCTGAGGAGAAGAGAGTATTGCCAGAATAATCTGCACAGAGAGGAACTACACCAGATTTACTTTAGAAAATGTTTGAAGAATTGGGCAATGTTAGTTGAATCACTTCATACTAAATTGACTAAATCACTGGATACTAAACTGATGGCCTTTGAAAAAAGAATGAATCAAAGAGTTATAAAGATAAAAGATGAAATGAAAGAAGAAGATAAAGATAAAAGATGAAATGAAAGAAGAAGAAGCGGAAAGCTTTGTGAAACAAGTGTCTGGAGATAAAAATAAATTAATAACAAAATGGAAATTTTGGAGAGTAAGACAAAAGTTATGGACAGAGAAATGAAAGAGAATAAAATAATTTGGCACTATTGAAACTGAGAGAAGGAATTTTGTTTGAGATTTAGAGAAATTTCAGAAGATTCTGCTAAGAACTTAAAGAAGAAATTATTAAATTTAGCTTTCTTTTGATTGGATAAAGAGGATGGAGCAGCAGAAATTGATAAGATACATACAGTAAATACAAAAGATTTACGAGAACAAAAAATGTTCCAAGGGACGTCTTGGTGCATGTTGTCAGGAAGAAGACAAAATATCATGTTTTCCAATTTTAATGAGGCTGAAGATTGAGAATACAGATTGATCTTAAATAAATTCCTATTAGAATCTTGCATAAGAGAAAAGAGTATTATTTTTGACTGAGAAATTAGAACAGAAAAAGGTTCCATTCTGATGGAATAAATTGGAAGATACGATTTTTACTTTTAAATAAAATTTAAAAGAGATTTCAATTCAATTCATCCAGAAGCTGAAGGAAATTCTAAAAAAAAATAATGAATAATTGGAGGCATTTCAAATGGAGCTGTCAGATGAGAATATACAAAACTTTAGCAGGTGCAACATGAAGTTAAAAGGGATGATACTAAACTAAGCACTATAGGTATCAGTTTTTTAATTTTTTGGCTTGACTGTGGATTACAAATGCTTAACATGGAATATAAATGGAGCAAATGCTCCTCAAAAGAGAAAAAAATAAAACAAAATATAATTTGTTTGATACATATAAAGAGATATATATTAGAAAAGAGGACATTATATATTTGATTTATAAAAATATGGGTTTTCTTTTTGCAAGAACAAAAAAAGAAATGTAGTTGTTTTGTATATAAATCCCCAACTAAAACCAGAACTTATATTGGCTGATGAGCATGATAGATTTGTTGGGGTAAAAGTTAATTTGCATGAGAACAAGACTCTGATATTGGAAATTTATGACCCAAATGAGGATAAACTACTGCTCTATGAAGGATTTATAGAAAGATTAATAGTTTTCTCTTATGAAAATTGGTATTCCCCAGTTGAGCTCTTCTACAAATATATTTTAAGTTGTAAATGTTGGTTTAAAAGTGCGCACATATATTAACAGCCTAATCCTAAATAGCTTTAAATATGCCAGCCTGCCAGATCTCACCAAACCCAATGAAATTTCGGTATTCAGAATGAAATCAAATTGTTATAACACAACAAAATCAATTATTTTAATTTTTTCACAATGTACATGTATATATTTAAGTTTAAGTGTACCTCGTGGAGATGCTTTCATGAAAGTGTACTGCAATGGAAGTGTACTGATTTAATGATTGAGTAAAAATGCATAAGACTGAACTGTGAGTCCCTTTAATTGAAATAATACATTTACTGTAACTTGTTCTGCTTCACTCTCTTCAGGTGCAATTTTGCCATCAATTATGTACAGATGGTGTTATTGATTTTGAAATGCTTTTGTGCACAGCTAAGATGCAAAACATCAGCCTTTCACTTTACATTGTTACATTTTGTCAAACTTTGGAGGTTTTTTTAGAACTACTTCAAAAACTGATTTGCAAAGAAAATCTAATGAGGATTATTTCACTCTTTGTAGGATGAAATTGTTTTCTGTTGAATTTTTGACAGACCTGTAAAGTTGGTTTCATAATATGCTCAGAGAAATGGAGCATTCTGGCTACATTCCTTTAAAATCCAATAAAGCAGATGACTCCAAGCTGTAATGGAACTGATGTTGTCAAATGACTTTACTATTTGAATGCGAGCATAGCTTGGATTATTGGGGAGAAAACAAGCAATGTATGATTGGCATAACTTTTGACAAGGGTCCTAGAATCCATCTGGTTTATGGCACAGCCTCCTCCATTTCCCCCCTGCTCCCCTCCCCCACCTTATTTATCCTGGATGATGAAAATATAATGTTATAGTTTATGCTTCTGGCTTTCTGCAATAACAAACTGTCAGCAAGCATTCAATAGACACAACCCTGGGTGTGAGGTTATGAAATAGAAATGTTTACAACAAGTCTCTGCAACTATAGACAGAGCAGGGGGGGATTCTTTTGATTTTATTAAAAAAAGTTCAATTACAGTTGTTTCCAAGTCAGCAGCTCTGGACACCCTTTTATGAAAGGCACAAGAGGCCTTGAAATGTGCAAATCTTTGGTGTGAAAGGATGATATTGTTCAAAGGACTTTTTCAAGGATTTTTGAACTGATTTACCATCAGTGTGAACTGGATAGATGACTGTTATAACAAAAAAAACAAAGCAAGACATAGGACATGTCACGGCAGTCAATTTCCACTCAATCTTCCAAGGATTAGTTTTGTTTACTTGTTTTTATTTAAATAAGCACCACCAATATTGGGGGAATTAGTTTTCTCAGTATGCTTCATTAGTGTAACTTACCACCACAAAGACTGGCTGTATTGAGAAAGATTGCACCATTATCAAATAATTAGGAATGCCTTAGCAGGTGCATACACTTACCTTTGCAATTAAATCCTTGTTAAAACGTGGAATTTCAGAGACTTTAAATGGTTCCTTGATCCCAGGGGGCATAGCCCAGAAACTTATTCTATAAAGCAGAGATCATTTGGGAGCAACAATATCAAGCAAAGAATCTTCTCTTTTTCATGAAGTATTTATGAAGCACATATGATTTTTTTTTTAACAAAAAATGAGGCTGGCTAGTCACTGAGCAAAGTTCTTGAGCAGATTTATAACCCTCCCCACTTAAATGTGGGAAATAATTTTGCCTTGAGGTATCACTGAAGGGGTAACAAATAGTTGGTTTGAACTGATTGTAGCAGTATCCTAGTTATTTTTTATAGCATTTAAGTTTCTTGCATCGCAAACACACATTTATACATATATCTCTGTTTTCCTACAATTCTTTATTTTCAGCAGAGCACTTGTTAATTACCAAATACTGCCAATATTTATTGGTTTTGATCCTATACACACTTAGAAAATGTAAAACCCATTTACATCAAAATCTATCTATAGGTATTGCACAGGAAAAAACTTTTTGCTTTTGACCTCTTGTGAAGATAATTTTGCTTACAGAACATTAAGCCAACAACTATGTGTAGCTTTTAGCTACCAGAGAAAACTTATGGATAGGAAAAATATTTATTTTATTAGCAAATTGGCATAAAATATATGAAAGAATGTGTATATCTTTGTGTATGCAGACAATTTGATTTGTGGAAATGTGCATTTGATGATATTTGCATAGTGGTGTTTCATTTTCAGTGGTAAAATATTTTCTTCACAAGAACACATATGTGACAACACATAACACGAACATGGTATAGTCTTATCTTCAATCCAACTGTATTTTTTACTTAATGCATTGTTATATAATCAGCAAATTCCTATTGTTTAATCTAGCATAGAAGATTTTGATCCCTGAATATTCCAGTATATTAATAAAATCTATATTAATAAGATAATAAAACTGCAAAATAAACAACACTTTTCCCAAGACAAGTGAATTTAGGTGTGTCTTTTTATTGATGTCTATTCCAAAGGCAGTGTGACAGAGATGTATACACTATGTATTAACCTACTTTATTAGTTATTGTAATTAAATTAATTTCATAATTTATGTCTTAATAAATGGAAATATACACTATGAATTATTGTAATTAACCTACTTTATTAGTTACTGAAATTAAATTAATGTAATAATTTTTTTTAAAATAAATGGAATATATACATTTCTTTTTGTCTGAAAATTAAGGGGAAAAATCCTCCCAAAATTACAATGTTTAAGCCAGTTTAATGCCATAAACCAAGATGATAAAAATTATTGCCGAACAGAAAAAATTCTCCTTTTTTCACCAGGTCTAATTCAATTTGATGAAAGAGATAACGAGAGAAATATTTCCAAAGCGTGAGGGGAGAAGACTTTCAGACAAACGTTGACATCTTCTCATAGATGAATTTTGCTGTTGGGTTTTCTTACTTATGAAGTTGCCAGGGGATGCACATGAATCTCCTGTCTTTCATTGTTCAGAAATCTCTCCAGAGAGCTGCACTACAGTCTCTCTGACATCCTAAGGGAAAATGTAATGAGCAAACTCTTCCCATTGTACTCTTCTAACAGTGGTGCAACTGTCATTGCCCTGCCCAAAGGGAATTCCCTGGAGAAATTATTCTCCCAATTTCTCTGCTTAACCATTTGATGGTGCATTCTAAAAAGTGGTTTGTTTCAATTTGCCTAAAGAAGTAACTTTGATTGTAAAAATACAGATATGTTCTTATTAATCCATTTTATTGTCATTGCTGAAGAATAATAAGATAGTGGATCAGAGACCTGATCCAAATAAATGGAGGCATGAAAAAAATGTTTTTACTTGCAAATTTTCTTGTTCTCCAACACATCAGACACTTACAAATTCTTAATATATATGAGAGACTTCTCCATTCTTATCTTTTTCAGAGAAACAAGCCAGTTTGTAGAATGAGTTTCTTAGACAAATTTAGTTAGTCTTAGAAAATCAGTTTAGACAAATCTATAGCGGTGTGGGTAAGAAGATGGACCAATTCTCTACATAATTTGAATAAATGGGACATGATATGGCTCCTGAGAACAGCATTGACAGCCAAAGAATTATACTGATAGACTGGCAAAGAAAAATCATGCCATGAGTTGATTTATGGCCTATTGCATTTCTGGATATAACTAAGTGGGAGAGAACTCCCTTTATTTGTGCTAATAAAATGGACATCAGTTCTCTCACACAAGTATAATTTCAGAGCTAGTAATATGAAAGGCTGGCATCTAGGATTTTTTTTTCCACTTTCCATCTCAAGTGTGCCCTTGTGGTAGTCTGTTTCAGTTGATATTAAAGTATTAAATGTCAAAATGTCAAAACCAAAACCCATTTCTATGTCATTTTATGAGCTTTTCCTAAAAATCAAGCCTCATTATCCACATTTGCAGTCCTAAATCATGAATTGATCAATTCCTGATCAAGGAAAAATATATATTTTATTTTTCAGAGATATTGTAACATCTAGATTATGTATCTTACTACACTAAATATCTACTTCACGTATTGTTTTCTTTATTTTGTTTGCTTTTGCTGCTAAAACTATTTTATCAGTTGCTTAGGGGGAAAAATGACAATATTAGTAGACCTGTGCAAGCTTCACAAATTATTTGGAAGAAATGCTACCAAAGATATTTAAGATATTCCTTAAAGTAGCCCATCTTTTTAAGGATCCTTCATGAATTTTAAAAGAGATGCCAGTTCTTTAAGAGTCATTTTAAGGAGCTGAGTCCTTAAAACAGCAGCAGCAGCAGCAGTGGGGTGTGCCTGCTTTAATTAATAGCAGAGAATGCTGTGCTCATATAAGGTCCAATAATTCTTAAACTGTGCCCAGTCTTAAATATTAGCGTATTACAGATGTATACTGTATGTGTTTATTTTGGAATGTCTTTGGGAATTTGGGATTGAGGTTTTTTGTAAATTAAATGAATTAAATGTACTCTTCTCTTTCAACAAAATAACTATCAAGTTCAGGAGCATAACTGGCTCAAAACAGCAGCTGAACCTATGGCAACCTTTTTTTCCAGGCCAGGATGAAATCTTTCACTAAAACTAGAAGCTGATAGTTTTTCATTCTGTCATGTTGGCACTAACTGCCTGTAAACTACCAAATCAGGACTATATATAGCCACAAATATATGAAACTTGATTTCATTACAAATGTTTTCACTTATGCCAATTTTGTATTGACCAATGATGCCAAAATGGTGGCATATATCCTATGGAATAATGTTCCCTTCCAGCCAGACCACAAAGCTGGCTTGTATCAAAAATGAGTTTTAAAATGTTATTTTTTTTCTTCAGCTATTAATTCCTGCTAGTAGTTTTTTAACATTACATTGTGATTATATCTCAAGCCTAGTTCTAATGGATTGTTTTCATTTTTGTCCTGCTGCTTTAAACCTATTTTGATACACATAAAATATTTCATAAAATAGCAATAAATAAAAAGCAACAGACTATTTAAGATGAGCATATTTAGTCCTTGTTAATAATTCACTTCCAATCTATCACTACCTCCAACAGACAAAAGATTTTGCAGAAAATGTAAACAACCATATCATACATTTGAGGCATTGCTCTCTTGGTGGGCTCCCCATGATATGCCGAATAGGGTTGAGGAAAGACACGACACGGTTCTCCTCGGGGTGAGCGAGCCCCG
>JANHZU010004868.1:112609-133612 GCA_032468055.1 Acrochordus granulatus
CCTAGGCATCTAATTATTGCTGAATTTATCAGTTTGGATATAGAGACAATATGTATGGATTTGCAACATTGATCTAAAATTCTTTGCATACATTTGTACTTTCAATTAGTTCATGGATTGTGAGAAGTAAAATTTTACATTTTAGTAAGCTCCATTTCTTTGGTACAAATGTAATGTTATAGTGCTCAAATTCATGGCATTTTTATGTTTTGACAAGTTCAAAATTAAATACTGTCAATATGAATATGGCAATAACTGTGAACAGGAAAATTAAGAAATCATCAGGTTCAATATATTTTTGGATTGAGTATTTGCAATATATATTGAAAAATTATATATTGGAATGGCATTCTGAAACAATACATGCTCTAAAAGAATTATACAATCTTCAGTACTTGATTAATTGTGACATGTGCTTGGATTTCTGTTTTTTGGTACTTTTTAGTCAAAGGTCAACATTGGTCCCATTGGAAGGAAAATGTAGGCATGTGTTCCATTTTTCCCCTTCAAGGCTACCAGGAGCTTAGTGAGAATTATGGATGATTTATTTGTTCTGTGCTGAAAATGTGTATGTGTAGCATTTAAATGTTCTTACCAATGTAGTTAGTATAAAGAGCTGAAATGCGAAGACTGTAATTTATTTTAACTTCTCTCCTTTTCAAAAATAAATAGTAGGAGATAGGTTTTAGAATAGCTTGTGCCAAAAAGAACGAAGATGTTTAAATGGAAATTCAGGCCTTAGAAATGTGGACTACACAAATGTAGGCTTATACAAATGCTAGAACAAAATCTCCCTCTAATTTTAGGTAAGCATGGGTCTTTAGCATACATCACATTTCCCTGCAATACTGAGTAATTATGCTAGCTTAATAATTATTAGAGATGAAAGAGACCCTGTAAGATGTGAATCCTAAACTTCAGTAGCTTTACTTTTGGACAGAATAATGATAAAGCAAAGCTAGCCATATTCCTGGGGATTATGTTATAACAAATAAACAAGGGAAAACAAAAAGAGTACTTGGTCTAAATTTTTGAGGTACAGTATCTTTATTAAACAGATTCACCTGCCTTATTCATCTTTCCTATGTTTTATAAAAAAAGTGATTTCATACTTAGGTATGATATCAAGCCTTTTTGGATTGATGCATACAATACAAATTATGCTATAATTCAGTAATACAAATATGCATGCATACACTTCATGTAATTGTCAGGGTTTTAAAAATACTATTCTTAAAATTTTTGCCTGTGGCAGGCTGTCTTACTTTCAGTGATTGTTAGGCTGGTGCTATTGAGTCGATCAGGCACAAAGGTAAAGGTTTCCCCTGCCAGTTGTGTCTGACTCTAGGGGGCAATGCTCATCTCCATTTCATAGCCAAAGTGCCAGTGTTGTCCGAAGATGTGTCTCTGGTCATGTGGCCAGCATGACTATATGTCAAGTTACACAGAATACTCTTACCTTCTCACCAAATTGGCAGTACCTATTTATCTACTTTTACATGCTTTCAAACTGCTAGGTTGGAAGAGCTGGAGCAAGTAACAGGAGCTCACCTCGTTATGACCTTCTAGCCTACAAGCCCAGCATTGTAATTGCTCATCCACCATGCTCCTTTGAGATCAAGCACAGAGAACTTTAAAAGTTCTAAAACACCAACTTCTTTTTCATTGTTATAGAAGAGGCGACCAGTTAACATAAAATTAGAAATTTAATTTACATAAATTGATTGAAAGCAGGTATATATAAGCTGAGACTATTTCTTAGCCTGCTTTCAATTCTTCTAAATTAGCTGGCAGTGATCTTGGGTATCTTAGGAGGTGAATTCTACATCCCCTTCTGTATGATTCTTTCAGATGAGAAATGAGCAACATGTAGATCTTGTTAGGCATGCTGCTTAGGGCTGATGGGAACTGGAGTTCAATTTACTGCATTATGTTTTCCCACGTGCAGTGCTTATGCTTATATTCCTTCTCCCAGCCCATCCCTTGCAGTATTCATGTTTGTTCCTGTTCTCAGCATTGATAGGATATGAACCAAGTCAACCCCTTAGTGGATATTAACTGGACTTAGAAAGTCCTGTAGTTTTGTGAAATAGGCAAACGTGCATCTTGGTTTTAAAATTATTAGACACAACATTCTCTTCAAATGGAAGCCAATATAATTAGTGTGATGGGTTTTTCCAAAAATTACTTCTCAAACATGACTACAGCAAAAAAATTATATATCTTGTTAGGCCAAGTAAGAATTAACAAATGAGGTGCAAGATGCCTCTCCAAATGAAAAGGTTAAGGGGAGTTTAAGCATTTGTTTCTCAATTAAATTTAAAGTTCTATGGTAAAAATGAGAATTACTCAGATAGTAGTCATTTCATATTCTCTTAATACTTCTTATTTCTGTCTAAACACCCCAGAAACAAGAGGGAAGTCAGTAGCCTTCAGATCAAATATGTGCCCAGGATTTTTCTACAGCAGTTATAACTAAGTTAATGCCTTTCAGGTATTGTAAAACTTGGAGGTTATAATCTGTAGGGCAGCAGGTAAGGGAAGGTTGTTCTAAATTTTATTTTTTTCTCATGATCAAGGACCAGTGAGGTTGGATGGCTCCCCAACATCCCATTGGGCAAGAAATTGTATTGCAGTTAAATGTTAATTGGGCCTTATGGTTCATTTGACTAGTTACTCCATATTTTTATTATAAACAGCTGCTTATCTTGTCATTTTGCATATTTGTACTTTATTAAATGTCATTCATATGTTTATTATCACCTATTTGTACATTATATTTTTCATTTATTTAAGATTCTATGATATGAAATGCTGCTAATTATTTGATTTTTTTAATGCATTTTATGTTTGTGCTGAAAGTTTGAATGGGTTGAGGTTCAGCAGGGGAAGGTCAAAAGAAATGGATATAGGTATTAATGGTTGAAAAGAAAGACAATGAAGCAGTAGACTAAATTATAAAAAAGAAAAAGGAACAAACAATAAATAAGAAATAACTTCTGGGAAGAAGACAGGAATGATAGCTTTCTTCTATTTTTGTTCCATAATACCTCCTGGGATCCTACCAATAGTAACTACTCAACATATATCAGCCTTTGATCACCATTCATTAATTTGTCCCAATTCTTCTAAAATAATACCACATGAGAACATTTCCACAATATATACATTCAAACCTGAGATCTTTGTGAATTGTTAAGCCTCAAAAGGGAGATAGATGACTGCTGGGAATAGGATCTTTCCAGATGTGTTTTATGATTTAGAGGTGGATATGTGTTTAATTTCTTAGGCCTTATAAATTTGTGCTTTTTCCTGCTGATAAATAGTTTAATTCTTTTAAAATTAATATCTTCAAATTAATTGGCAATTTTTTTCAAGTTGTGGGCTACCCAGAAATAATTGCTGCAAAAATGAATGTATCAAATTTGAAATGTATCAAAGATTAATTAATTAAAATTAAACTATTTTTCTCAAAGGTTTTAACTATCTAAATACCTATGAAAAGAATGGGATGGAGAACCAGCTAAACTGTTCACATTGTATAATGTGGAGAAAGTGATTCACCAGACTTCTGAAGTAGAAAAACAATAAGAGAAAGTTCTATTAATGGAGCAGAAACCTATTCATGTTGAATGTAGCTTTCATATTGTATCAACTCTTTGTACATTATGTTTTACCTATATAGTTAAATAAACTTTTGTAAATATAGTTTATTAAACTATACAGGTGAATGTATAGTTGATGTATGAGACTAGTCAATGTGTTGTTTGCTGAGACTGTGCTCAAATTGTACACTAATGTAATATATGTATATACACAAGTTACACCCTGTCAGAAAGATTGTCAAGGTCAAATATGTATAACTTCTATTTATGAATAATGTAAACTATAATCCTTGATTCACACAGAAGAATAATTGGATGATAGATATGTGCATGTTCAACCAATGTACAATCCTGTGGCTTGAATTGTTTCAAGTAATCGGGTCTGAATTCTACCTCTAAGGCATACACTATAGTTTATATTAGTTACACAATAACATGGCAGGAAACACCAGAGGAACAGATAAGATAAATTATTGTAAGATTTTACAGTCATTCCCTGATTTTGGATTGCAACCTGCTTAGCTTTGAAAGAAAGAGAATACTGAGAAATCCTTCCTCCCTAGTAGTGTTTGGTACTTTGTCATTGCCTTTCCTTTGGGGAGAGGTGAATTTAAGACTGGCTGGACTGGACTGGCAGTCTCCTTCCCCACCCTCAGCAGCAAAGATTGTTTCAGGGGTGACAAAAGAGGAGGGCCATAATCCATAGGTATGTAATGCATATCTGGGTTTATATATCGAATGATTGGGTTGCTTTGATCTCACCTGATCTTCTGGAAAAAGAGAACTGGGAAAGCAGTAGCTGAAGTGAGAACTTGATGGCCATTTTATGGTATATACCTAATCTCTCTGGTGAGTTGTAATGTTTCCTTATGGTGTTATGCTTAGATGATGGGCTGAAGAGTTCCTATATGTAGGTGTCTATAAGTGTATATATTATCATGTTAAAGTATTTTTTTGATCCAGTAAAATTTATGCTGAGGGAGGAGAGTCTACTTTTGTAGAACTGAAGGAAGCAAACGTAGAAGTGATAAGAAACTGAAGATTTGGCTCTGGCAGTGGTTTTGGCTGACTCCTGCAGGGAAAGGGATATAAGACATTAAAAGCTATCTGCTCTCTTGGCAGCCTTGATAGTTTTTTGGTCTTGATCAAAGCCAAGCAGTTTGCAATCCAGAATAGTTCCAGCTGCATAGAAAATCTGGCCTTGCTTCTCTGTAATATCAGGTTGGTTTATAATAAAATATATCATTGTGATTTGGTTGTGAATTAGCTGACTTGCTTTGTGTAATAGAGGGGTTGAGTGGCACAGCTGGTTAGTATAGGCCAAGTTTTTCCTGTCCATGAATTCCTTAATAGAACAAGCCAGAGATAGTAGGCAGGAAATAGTGGCACTTTGATGTTCAGTATAAGAACAGTTTCACTTGTGCCAAGATACCTATGAGGGACTGATCGTACTTAATATACCTCAGTGTTTAGATTAAGGAAACACTGGAGATTCTATTAGCCCACCACTGTATCAAATCTCTGAGCTGCAAGAGTTGATCATGGAGTTTGTTTTGGAAATTCTGAGACTGGTAGGGAATTCCAGTGTCCACTTATGAGCTGGAGTGTCTCACAGCAGCTGGGACAACTACGAACATATCTCAACTGATATAAAACCAAGGCTTTATTTGGTATTTTGTTCTGAGAAGGAAAGTATCACTTGAATGGAGACAGGTTTCCATATTACCATGAATAGATCTTTATCTGGTTGATTGGATTCAAAAAGGACTTGAAAGGTTTTGGGGTTGGATGCACCAGTGATTCTTAATATCTACTGAATAGGGAGCTTGTTAGGGCAATCAGCATATTTACTCCTAAGTGTCTTCCCTTCATAATTACTATGCAGATGATTTGCAGAAGGTAAAGCAGTGACTTAGATGGCTAGATTAATGCCTGGGATTTGACTTTAATAAAATACAATATAAAATAAATCAAGATAGCAAAAAAAAAAAATCAAGTTTTTATGGCTTGCTGAGTAGTTTTAGTTGTGAAGGATGTGAATCATGTCCCATCTCCTACTCTCAGAGACCAATTACAAAGGTATTATTACAATACCTTTCCTCTGAATTATTGTCTACATTAATTGTAAGTTGTAGCTATGAAGTTATTAGAGACGTCTTAATTAACAATACAATGCATCTCTTCTGGAAAGCAGGATTTCTTTTTTTTTTTTAAAGGAGGCAATTATTGGACCTTTTCTTAAGAAACCTGTTTAGAATCCCTCAGAGAAGGGCATCTATAAGCCAATTTTTAACCATCCATGCTTGGGTAACATGATCGAGAATGCTGGCCTGTCAAGTTCAGGCAAAAACAGATTATGTTGATTCATTTCAAACTGGCTTTAGGAAACAGAGTTGAAACTAGTTTGATTGTCTTTGCTGATTGACAGAAGGAGGGTGGGTGTTGGTTCCCCTTAACTTCTTGACAGCTTTTAATAACATAAATCATGGCATCCTTCTGCATTGCCTGAGAGATTTGGGAATGGGAGGCGTAGCTTTGCAATGGTTCCCATTCCTCTCTTTTAGGTAAACTGCAAATGGTATCTCTTGGAGACAGTTCCTCATCAGAATGGGACCTATTATATTTTTGCTCTGAGGGCTCTATTCTCTATCCAGTGCTTCTCAATATCTACATGAAGCCACCGGGGGAGATCATCAGAAAATTTGGAAATGGTTGATACCAGTATGGTACAGACAGCCAAATCTATTTCTGTGTGACATGTTCAGGAAAAGATATTGTTTCTCCAAATGCTTGCTTGCAAATAGTAGTGGCCTACGTGGGGAATAATAAACTGAAATGGAATCAAGACAAGATGGAGCTACTCACTGTGAGGGGCCAGAGAACTGGTCGATTTGCCTGCTCTGAATGAGATTGTACTGCCCCCAGAAAGAGGAGATAAACAGTCTAGCAGTGCTTCTGGACCAAAATCTCTCTTTGTTTCCCAAAGTGAGTTGAAGGCCAGAAAAAACTTGATTAGCTTCTGCTGAATGCCAACTGTGTTCCTTTCTAAATGCCCTGTTTGTCTCTGGTCTTGATTTTAGTAATGTCTTTGTATCGAGTCTGGAAACTTTATTTGGTGTATAGCTTGGCAGCTCGGTTGGTATCAAGCACAACAGAAAGAACAAAAGTACCTGTGCTTTAAGCAGTGAACTGAAGGCCAACTTGGTTGGGGCAAAATGCAAAGTGGGGGTCATTGCCTTTAAAGCCCTATATTGCTTAGTCCATGCTATCAAGTGAATGCTTATGCATGGACATCTGAGAAAGGTTCCTTACAGTTCCCGTGGTGGCAGTCAGAATCAAGTCTTCTGTGCTGCAGCCCCAGTTCTTTGGAATTTAATGCCTGAGCAGTTTTTTTCAAAGGTCCTCACAACACATTTTTTGTGCATATTTTAACTGTTGATTTTCCTTATTAATTTTGTTTAATTGCTTTTTTAAAAAATGTCATTGTTTTATAAACCTGAGATACTTTAATGTTCAGCACTGTACCAAGCTATTTAAATCAATCAAGCAGTTCATTAAATCTATCAAAGGCTATTATATTTATGGTAATATTTCACAAAGAAGAGAATTATTTTCTTCTTCATCAAGAGAATGGCTCCTAAATCTAACAAAAGCATCTAAATATTTCATATTAATTTTGTTTATATTAAATAAATTTGAGTATTGCATAAATTTTTTTTCAAAAGGCAAATGGTTTTTTGCCAAAAACCGACTTTTTTGGTTTTTCTCTTGAAGATGTCTCGCTTCCCACCCAAGAAGCTTCTTCAGTTCCAACTTCCATCATTTGTTTGGAAGTAGTACTAGGCTGAGTTTTGACTGTAGCCATTAAGACAAATGAACTACAATTTACAATTTGTGTGAAATTTATTATTTTTATATAAGCCAGTCAGTCTATGGAGTTGGTTGTGATATACATTCTTATACACACATGTATATATATTTTTATATATATATTTCTTGCTTAATTGGTGGTCTTTGTATGGATGTTCACTGCCTTTGATTTGTTTCTACTTCTATTATTTTATTTCTAACTTCTATTTGAGTTGGCCCTACAAAGGATTGCATAATGAAAGCATTATAGTTTTTTACTAAGAGTTCTTACCTTTCTTAAGACAATTAACATTTCTAATAATAAGTGTTATTTTCCATCTTTAATAATAGTTTATTCAGCTACCTCAACATATGACCTTTTTGACACTGTAATATTCTTGTAATCATTAATTTGCAGTTTGGTTAAAAATAAAGCAGCTAGTTTCTTGAAATATTTCTGAGTCTAATGAGAACTCACTTCATCTTCTGCAGTTAGTAGGTATAACTTTTGGGTGGAATCCAGCCTGTGTTTGTTGAAATACAGTAACTAAATAAAGTAAAATACTCTACTATTTGATTAAATCCATAGACTTTTAGGGGACTTGAGTATACCTAATTTTCTCTGATCTAGGAGAACTGGATTAAAGCTTCAGTTCAGCTGTGACATTGTTGGATAAGTTTGCCAAACCACTGTTTTTTAGTCTAGAGAACATCTGCATGTTTCAGCAAAGGAGAACTTAATTATATTCTTAATTTCTTTGTGAAAAATTTTCCTTGGCAGGTTAGTGAAAAAAGTAATGTTAGGCACTATTTTTAAATTTGGAACGTACGTACTTGAAGTTGTTTCTTGTTATATTATTGTTTCCATGATACAGGTTTGGATAAACACTTTCATTGATGCCTGTAAAAAAATTTTATCCTTCCCATCTTTATAATTTTTTGACCTTTAATTGCCAAATATTGTGGATTTCAATTTCCACTAGGTAGGCAATAAAAGGCTGATATAGGTGTTATGATCTAACCTGTTAACTTTCTTTAATTTAATTTGTTAGATTTGTAAGGTCGCCCAGAATAACTTTGGGTGGTGACATTATTAAAGACAGATAGAAAATGAAGTGACACTGAAGAATTGGCACGCTCCCACAATTACAAATGTTTCCTTCCTGCTTTATTATTTATATACTGTTTTTCTTTTAAAAAATAAAAATAATCAAATAATTATTAGAATATCTAGGGGGAAAAGGCAGCGGGAAACTGTAAGTTTTAATTTACAATAAAAGTTTGGGGATGGGAAGCCTTCCATAGTCGTGTTGTACAAATTTTTGGAAATAGACATTTTGAAATGTACATTAGAGGAACTACCATATCTAGGATGGAAAACTCTAGATTGCCCCTAGATGGCAGTAGAGAGTTACAACTCTTTGCTACTGTTTTGACTGGATTTTTCCAGCCAAGATATGGTAACGTTAATACACATACAACCTTAAAAATTTTTTCAAGCAGCCACAAGTTTTCCCAGGGCAGTGCAGTTTTCTGCCTATGTGTCCATGTAGAGAGACCCTCAAACAGCTTCAGAAGCAGCCGTACAAGCTGAAAAGAAGATTTCTACTTTAACCACTTGGAAATAGGTACTTTGCATATTTCAAAGCACTTCAATTTGCACAGGTTAGCCTGTGGATATCTTTTCTGCACAATGGGTGCTATCAGGGAGAATGCTGTCTTTTGTTTCATCACAGTTAAAAATGGCAACCAGCTGTACGTCTTGGTTGTGCTCCTAGTTTCTTCTTTTTCAAATAATAGCATATATACAAAACATGGAAACCATTTAGGATGCACAGAACATACACACAGAGGTTAGATTTGGCCTGTTGTTCCTTCCCCCTGAAGGTTTCAGCTCACTGAAAATTTTTCTTCCATGATTTATCAATTATTGGGATCAATATTCTTGATGAATTGTGTGGACAGTGTTTATATGTCCAGTTTAAATAATGGCTCTATCGTGCTGTTTACATGATGGCTGTCTTTCTTGTGTTTGATAGACGACTAAGAGGCTAGAAAAGAATATCAGGGACTTCCAGGATATCAAAAAAGAAACAGCTAGGGACAAACATGTAGAGAAGGCAGAAAAAATTGTGATGTTTATTTTAAGCAGTTAATCTCTGTTGCAGCCCAAGCATGCCTTTTTCTGGCTTAGTCTTCATGGCCATTCTAGAAAAATATGATAATGTTCTAAATTCCATCCAGAACATATTTTTTTCTTTATCTCACAATTTCCCTAGCTGTTGTTGTTATTGCTATTGTGTTTTATGTCTTTGGACTCCATTTTCCTCTTTTACTTTATTTTCAGGGGATGCTGTTTTGTTTTGTATTTGGGGGATATTTGCCAGCAGTGACTATCTTTTGTGATGAGTCATTTGTAGAAACTGGTCTACAGGAATTCTTCAGATGATGTTGACATGAAATTATATATACTGTATAACAAAAATATTAACTGCAATCTTTCTCCCTTTTCTGTATATTAAGTAATACATTTACTTAATTGATATGGCTACCCATCTCATATACATGATTCTGGGTGGCTAACAATTAAAAAAAGCAGGAATGAAAACAACCAAAATTTAAAATACAACATTGACAATACAGTGTCATGAGTGAATTGACTCTCTTGGAGATTCAGTATGTAAAATCTAATGCAGTTCACTATGCTAATCATATTTAGGTGAAATAGTTAGACAATCTTACCAAATGGAAATAAACCCAAATTAAAAAATAGGATTATATGCAGCTCTTTCCAAGGAAGTGAACAATTGGAAATACTTTTAAATAAACATGGATATACTTTATCTGTACATTATAAAAAATTAAGAATGAGGAAAATAATATTCTTTAAGTTTCCTAATCTTGATGTCTTCTAGTTTGAATGGAAATTCACTTCATAATAAGCCAGTAATAAGAGATCTTGTTGAGAAGAACAGCATATACCTCTTCCACAACTCCATAGACACTATTTTTTTCTGTTTTAGCCCCAGAGATTTGTTTACCTGGGTTGACAATTTGATGGATAGAAAGAACAGATAGCATATCTTCTTATTCACTGTGGTTCTGCAGGAACTTCAGTAAAATGCAGTTGAATTCAAGATCCATGGATTTTACATGTGATGATGCCTGTCACGGCAAATTATATTTCAAAATTATCCAGCTCGATAACAATGTTATCACATAATTATGAGATTCTGCCAGTTGTTCTGCATATAAGAAAAACTGAAAAAATAGCAAAAATCTCAACCTTCTGACTTAAATCCTTCCAAATTGTTAAATGTAACAATTAAATTAAGGTGCAACAGACATTTGCTAGATAGTAATTTTGCAAAAATAGTGCAGTTCTTGTTTAATGATTCCTCACTTAGTGACTCTTTGCAGTTGTGACAGTGAGAAAACGTAACTTTTCAACCAAGCCTTTACAACTTCACAAGTCTGTAAAGCAAAAGCAAGCTGATTATAGGCACAGTTGTGGTTTCACTCAGTGGCTGCTTTGCTTAATGACTGAGTTGCTGGTCCCAAATGTGTTTGTGAAATGCGGACTACCTATAAAGTGTGCATAATTAATTTGCTTGCTTTTTAAACTGAAGAGATCTGCCCAGGTAGTCTCCAAGAATCAGACTCTATTGAATGGAAGGGGGAAAACGTTATTGGTTAGAAGGTATGCATTACATAACAATTTATCATATTGCCAAGTTAGTTTCAGATTTTGTTATGTTCCTTTATGGCATGTGGATCATGTATAGAAAATCTTACATTGAGCGTTGAGTCTGATCTTTATTGATATGCTTTTTTAAAAGGATATGATGTACCTTTACCAAGATCTTACACATTTTGTAAATATTTTAAAAAGACAGAAATAATTCTATTGTTCATAAGGTCAACAGCAGAATCAGAAGCTACCTCTGATCCTTTAATTATCAAAACCTTGATATGGAAGGATATATTGTTGAATATATTTGAGACCAAATCATCTAAAGTACGAAAGAGCAACTCACACCTTCCAAGTTCCCTTTTTGTTGTTCTTGGAGTCCATCTGAACAGAACATGGATGACATATTTCTTCAGCATTAAGGGCTGAAAAATACAGAAAATCTGTGGCATTTATTTTTATTAATTCATTTATTTGTATCCCACCTTTATTATTTTACAAATAACTCAAGGTAGCAAACATATTTAACCCATCTTCCTCCCCCTATTTTCCCCACGACAGCAACCCTGTGAGGTGAGTTGGACTGAGAGAGTGACTGGCTCAAGGTCATGCTTTTAAATAGAAATATCATAGTACAGAAGAAAATTAAATGTCTTAATTTAAAATTCAAATTAAGGAGTAATTATTTGACTATGGGGACCAGTTTGAAATAGTGGTTAAGGCATCAGGTTAGAAATTGGGAGACTGTGAGTTCTAGTCCTGCCTTAGGCTCAAAGCCAATTGGGTGACCTTGAGCTACTTATGTTGTTCTCAATCTTATGAAGAAGGCAACAGGAAACCACTTCTGAAAAACTTTACAAGGAAAAGTTGTAAAGGAAAACTACAAGGACTTGTCCAGGCAGCCTCCAACTTTACAAGGAAAACTACAAGGACTTGTCCAGGCAGCCTCCAAGAATTGGATATGATTGAATAGAAAAAAAAAATCTGACCAGTAGAGCAATCAAGTAGCAGATTAGCCTGCTTCCTGGAGTTCTGAGTCTTGCATGACTAGAGATTTGTAGATAAAGATTGGGCAGCATTTATCTAGGATGGTATGCTGACACCTGCTGGGAGCTGAATGAGACCTTCAAGATTCCGTCTAAATTTTATGAATCGATGGAAAAAGCAATGTAAAGTCTACTCCCAAAAACTGGGCCTCTGCACATGACCCACCTACTTTGCAGCTCTTAAGCCATCCAAACAATTACAGTGCGCCATCAAAACATTGCATATCCTGATTAGGATTTTAAAAATAAGCTTCAGAATCTTAAAATAAGTTTGAAATCAATAAACAGTGCTTTACCGACAAAAGTGGTACAATGTGGTTCTATGTAGACAAACTATGATTTCTAGGAGATACTAAAATATTTTCTAGACCAAGTCCAACAGTAACTTACTTCAGTAACTTTTATGAACATAGATCATCCTAGTCAGTCTAACTATATCAGGAAAGACTCATATAGTAAGTGACAAGTCAACTGAAATTGATAAAAAGTGGCCGAGTCACCAAGGCAAGTGGGCATCCAGAGACAGTTTTGAACTGAAGAACAGCAAAAGATGTATATCTAGTCTTTCATAGCAATTGCAATACTCTTGCAAGTCCCAAACCAAGAATGACATATGGTATTTCTTCCAAGTTGACTTCTGTATCGTTTCACACCTATAGACAAAATCTTGCCAGACTGAGCACTCTGCTATCTTCATCTACAATAAACTCCATGAACTGTTAGAAGGGGCTGTCTTCACCATCTTTTTCTCACATAATATCTGGACTGAGTTGCCTCTTACTCCTCTGGAATGCACCCACTCCCTCCTGGGAATCAACCTCCTTACTACATTCCATCCCATTTATCTGAAATATGTCTCATAAACTGTGTCCTCAGTGACTTTAATCTCAGTAGGATCCAGTTTCTATTTATCAGTCTTCATCCAACCCATTATGAAGTTCAGACAATTTAGCATCTCTATATCCTCCCCTATCTCTGATGGTAAGTAAAACGTGACATTAAAATATTGATGATATCTCATTCCAAATTCCTATATATGTATACTTATAATAGCTTTGAATAGCCTTACCTACTCTGCTATTCAAGTGTGCTTGGGTCCAGGTTTTAAAATATAAGGAATTTTAGTCTCATCCTTCTGGGAGTACCAAGTTAGGAACAACTGATATAAATGTAAGTTCGTGGCTATAAAATGAATTATATCCTTGAAACAATGTCTTGGAATTGGGGAAAGAAGGCCATAATTTAAGCTTTTGAAGTATAGAGAAAGGCTTAAGCAGAACTATGAAAACAAAGGGAGAATTACAGGTATTTCTGTAGAGAATAGAATATGTCCAGAGAGAAGTTGAAATTCAAACTAATAAATTTTGAACTGACCCAAGCACATATCTTTCTGATAATCTAAGAAATACTTATTTAACATAAGCATGAGTTATTGGAAGGGAGACAAATGGACTCAAGTATGCAGTGCCAAATGCAAGTTTATCATACGTGAGTTTGAGTATTTCTAGGAATTTGTGTGTGTGTTTGTGTATATGTACAAATTTGCTTTGCTTGATTTCCAAAATCCAAGTATCCACAAAATTAAAGTTCCATGAGAAGTGATAACTGCTGATTCTTCTCACAGGAGGACAGAGGGCAAGATCTTGTTCTTTGTCAATCATATCTACTGCAAGTAAAGATATCTGATTTGGGTGTTAACATTATTAAGTTGGCTTTTGTATTTTTATTTTGTTTCTTTACTATTCCTTATTATTGTTTATAATTACTATGAATAATTATTTTTAGTTTTTTTTATTTTTGTTGCTCAGTCAGCCAGATGTTTAGACTGGATTTGGCATTTTTGTCTACCTGTCAAGTCCTTCCCAAGGATCTGGGATAGGCAGATGCTCTTATTTGATGCTGTTAAAAGGATGTAAACTGTTTTGAGTAATGCTGCCTTTTGCAACTGACTGATGGGAAATTTGTCAATGCCGAGGGTGTTCAAGTGGTGCTCCAGTTGTTTTGGAATTGCACCTAAGGCATCTATGGCAATTAGTACTACTTTTGCTTTCCTTTCTCCACAGTTTCTCTATTTCTATTTTCAGGTCTTTGTATTTTGTGATTGTCTCCAGTTGTTTCTCTTCTATTCTGCTGTCTCCAGGTATTGCCATGTCCACTAGCCAGACTTTTTTGTCATTCTTATCAACAGTTATTAGGCCTGGAGTGTTGTGTGGCATGTGCCTGTCTGTTTGAATTCTAAAGTCCCAGAGCAGTTTAGCTTCTTTATTTTTTATTACTTTATTTTAGTTCTTACTTGTGGGCAAATGGTATTTCTCGGAGATCTTCCAGTGCACCATTGTTGCTACTTTCTCATGTTGTTGTTTGTAGTCAGTCTGAGCAGTCTCCTTGCAGCAGCTAACTAAGTGAAGCACTCTTTCTTCAGCTTCTTTGCAAAGATGTCATTTGTTGTCTGTTGTTGTCTTCTCAATTCTAGCCTTGTATGCATTTGTTCTTAGTGCTTGGTCTTGTGTAGCCAGAATTAGTTCTTCTGACTCTTTCTTCAATTTTCCTGCTTTTAGCCATCGCCAGGTCTTATTATTATCTGCTCTGCCTTCTATTTTTTTAATATACTGACCATGTAATCCTTTGCCTTGTCATGTCTCTTTTCTGTTCTTCATTTGGTCCTCCTGGTATGCCAGTTTTGTCTCTCCAGTGCTCAGTAAGCTTTCCTGATATATTAGCTTTAGTGCATCTTCTTCACTGTCCTTCAGGTATTATTAATTATAAATATTAACATTATTATTGCTTATTTGTTCTGATGTCATGGTTTTACTTTATTATATACTGAAAAGTGTTTCAGTGATTTTAATAGGTTGAATTAACCTATTTTTCTAACCCTATTTTTTATAAAGCCTTC
Source organism: Acrochordus granulatus (assembly GCA_032468055.1). NCBI lineage: Eukaryota > Metazoa > Chordata > Lepidosauria > Squamata > Acrochordidae > Acrochordus > Acrochordus granulatus. The sequence continues at coordinate 127,697 of JANHZU010004868.1, forward strand.
ACTGTGAATTATGCAAGAATTTTCAGGAGTGGAACTCTGAAATTAGTTAATGGTTAAATCACAATTGGCACAGGATTACTGTATCAAAAGTAATGTCACATTTGTAGCTAGTGATGCTTGGACTTCCACTATATTTATTCTGACAGTGAAATAAAGTGGGTTAGTTGAGATTCTCCATCCTTCTGCAGCCTTCTTATAGCTTCTTAGAAAATGTTTCAGGAAATAAGGGGTGCAGAATCCTCCAAACATTTTTTTCAAAATGTGGGAGATTCAAGGTACAGGAAGAAGAAAATCCTTCCAGGAAGTCCGCTCAGTGGTGGATTTTACTCTTGATTAACCTGTAGTAAAGAATTACCAAGAACATCATTAAAATAAAATGTAAAAGCCAAATTGTCTTTCTTCCCATTTAATTTCAGAGACACTTTCTAGGATCTTTTTCTTATGTATTTGTTTGTTTATTTATTCATTTTCTACAGCCACCCAGCTCAACCAAGTAAAATATATCCGTTTCTTTTTGAAGTGTTGAGCTCGCAGCTAGCGCTTCTTGCATGGTTTACATCTATTTTCAGGACAGTGAACATGCATAAAAATCACCTAGTGATTTATAGATAGTAAAATAATGGCACAGAGATACAACTTCTGTTCTGTATGGATAGTTCTGTAAATTGTCTATTGATTATGTTAATACTACTAGTGTCTCTATTACTTGTCTGCTGATACTACTCAAACATGCAGAATGAATGCTTTTTTTCCTTGCAAAATTTTATTATAGTGGGAACAGACATGTAAATGACTAAAAAGATTAAAGAATTTATAATTTTTATGAATCAGAGAGTTTATAAGACAATTATTTATTGAACTATAAGAAATGCAAATGCAAAGCTATTTTTTTCCTACAATCTTCTTTGTAACTTTTGTTGCTGAATTAAGTTTATTTTGTTTCATGTTCCTTAAGGAAACCACTTTAAGGATTCTGAATCAATAGCAATCTATTTTTATAGTTTATTTTGGGATATGTGGCTTCTCTTACTTTGTTTAACAAGCTGAAAAGAGCCTCAGTCATTCAGGACAGTAGGTGTCTTTAAAAAATTTATTAACCTGTGCCTGTGCAAAAGAAAATAGACTTTTTTTTCAATTATCCAAAGCTTTTATTTTTATTATAGCTGTAATAGCATAAATGCAATAAATCACAGCTTTTGTCATCTGTAAAAGATTTTCTTTAAGAATAAATGTACCTCCTTACTCAGTTCTTCCAGATTTATATTCACTGATTCTCTCCACCATTCTTTCCTTTCTTAAATCTCAAGTGTACATCTCTTAAGCTTGGCCCTTACTGTATATAAAGAGGCATTGTAAGCAAAAATGGAATCTGTGACTGTAGAACAAAAGGCATGTAACAAATTTAGTTCTGTATGTTTTGTTCAATTTTGCTCCATAGATCTCTGATTAAATTTAGAAAGCCTCATCTTTCATTGAAACATCTGTTGGACAGCAATCATTTCTTGCTTTGACACAAGGGATGAATATTGTAATTATTTATCATGCCCAGGTTATACAATTTGCTTTTTAAATATAAATATAATTTATATTTAAAAAATAAAATTCTGGGAGCCATACATGGGGGAGTGGCTCATTATGTAATTATGTCACCTACATGAGTAAGATCTTTTGCTTTTGGGGAATGTATGGAGCAAAATAATTGGACAAAGAGATTAACATACTATGCAGTAAGGCAAACCAAGTATTGGAACACCTAGCTCCATTCCTACAACAAGGTAGTACCAATCAATATAAAGAAGCATCTCAAACAAAGCATATTCATCCCACTTTATGTTACCAGTGTCAAACATGGACACTTACAACAAAACGTAAAAGCAAGTTGGTCACTACAGAAATGAGATATTTGAGAAAAGTTTCTAGAGTGACCAGAAGGGATAAAATAAGGAATTAAATTATAAGGGAAAAAAATTGGAATAGAGCCAGTCTTAAACTACATACAAAGACAGCAAACAAACAAAATGGTTTGCTCACCTGGAGAGAATGTCTTGGACTTCAATAACATACAAGGCATATATACAAAGAGGAGAAGGTCGAAGAGCATGAGGCAGACTTAGAAAATGGAGAGACAACATCAAATACACACTACAACAGCATCAAATCACATTGGTTGAGGCCACCAGATGTACCAGAACCAGAACTTTGTATCTCCCTCGACACCCAAAGTGGTAATAGAGGAAGTAAAGAAGAAGAAGAAGGGGCATGTTAAAAATTTTAGAAACTCAATATTTTATTTTCTGGCTTTATTATTTTTTATAAATACAAAAACATACGTAATGCTCCTTCCTTCTCCTATTTTCCCCACAACAATAATCCTGTTATTTAGGTTAGGCTGAGAGAGAGTGACTAACTCAAAGTCATCCAGCTTTCAAGTGAAATACAGTGGTACCTCACAAGACAAGTAACTTACAAGACGAGAAACTCGCAGGATGAGCAAAAAAATTTAATTGAAATTCTGCTAGACGACCCATGATTCATGAGATGAGGAAAGTTCGTGCCAAATCTTGCGTGTCATCAGTAAGTGCACTCTGTATTTCCTGTTCAGGCAACTCTGCGCAAGAGTTCTGCCAATGCAGCAAGCGCATGTGCATGTTCTGGTGTCTCTCCTCTTGTGCAGTTTATTCCATTCCCATATGGGCAGCAGTGCGCATGTGTGCATTCTGCCTCCGCTGCTGCATGGTGGCAGGTCGATGTTCCTGATCGCAATGAGCACTGTGCGATGAGCTCACATGGGAAATCTTACAACGGAGCTCTCCTCTCTCACTGCGTAAACAGCATAAATTAAGGTAAATTTCAGCGAAAGGCATTCAAGAGAGAGAACTCCCTGAGACTTCAGACTCCCGATTCAATCTCCAGGAAGTCCCTCCCCTCTCCTCTGAGCCGGGAGATTCTTAAAGCCGCACGCGCACCAAATAAAGCAGAAATCCCCCCCTCGTCGCTTCTCCCCTCATAGTATGGAGGGAAGAAGTGCTTTCAAATCACCCATGACGCCCAGAAAACCTGAGAGAAAAAAGGCCCTTTTAAAGTGATGGCAGCCAGCAGCAGCCGAGGCCAGAAGCTGCCTCAAAGCAGATCCGTAAATGCTGATTAGTTTGCTCTATTTCTGCTTTATATCATATGTTAATCATGGTGACTTGTTTCAGATGTTAGAGACAATCATTTCTACATCAAATTCCATTGAAAATGATTCTTTGGTGAATATTTTTGGGGGCGTGGAACGGATCATCTGACCTTACATTGTTTCCTATGGGAAATCTCGTTTCTCTTTATGAACATTTCGCACTAAGAGCGTTCTTCTGGAATGGATTAGTCTCGTCTTGTGAGGCACCACTGTAATTAGTATCTTGGAAATCTTTTAGGTTAACCTTTAGAAGATGTTAAGGATGATTTTAAAAACAAAAACAAAACTTTTACCTAATTTGGTCCAGTAGTTAAGGCAACAAGTTAGAAACTGGGAGGTCATGGGTTCCAGTCCCCTTAGCCATGGAAGCCAGCAGGGTGACCTTGGGCCAGTCACTCTTATTCAGCCTCACTCCCCTCACAGAGCTGTTGTTGCAGGGAAAACTGGAGGAGGAAAGTGTGTTAAATATGTCTGCCACCTTGAGTTGTTTATAAAAATAAAAAGGCGTGATACAAATAAATAAATAATACAAATATATAACAAAATTGAAAAGATTGTTAATATTGAAATACAAAACATAAATTAAGAAAAGGGCTTGGGTTAGGAGCAGGTGCAACAAGAAATCATGACCTGTGCCTCTTTACTGCATTTACAAAGCAGCTTGTTCAAGGAGCATTTTTGCAAATGCCAGAGATGTCTCAAAGACCAAATATTGCAGCACCACTGGAACAAATTAAAGGCCACGACGGTGAAACATAAAAGCAAGGAGTCTAAAATTGGACTATTTGATCAGGGATAAATTATTTGTTTGACACTTTTGATAGCATCTGATAGAATTTTCCTGAGCCAAGTCTGAAAAGATGATGATTTCTGGATTGCGTATTATAAGTTAGGTTACAGGAAGAAGAGTGTTTTCTTTGTACAGTAATTTTAAAAGAGCGTGGAGAGTTATTATGTTACAGTGGCTTATACTCAATTTGATGTTTTAGGATCCACTTCTGTATTATTGTCCTTGTTTCTTTTTCCTTTTCTTTTTTACTCTCTTTCCTTTTTTATTTTTCCCTTGCATTTCTTGCTTTTCAATTAATTTTAGTTTATTCTCTTTGTTTCTTTTTCTTTTCCCTTTTTCTCTATTACTCTCTCTTCTCTTTTTATTCCTTTTTCTTGCACTTTTTAAACTGCTCATTTACTTTTCTTTTATTTTTTAGTTTAGTTTGCCAACTAAAAATGATCCCAGAAAAAGGAGGTGAACCAGAACAATACCATGCTGCCCAGCCCCAATCCTCTGAGCAATCCAGAAGGATACCATGGTTGATATTACTGAAAGCTAAGATCAGGAAGGGTAAGGACGGATGAATACCCTCCATCTTTCTCTTGCCAGAGATTATCCAAAAGCATGACCAGTGCCACTTTCATCCCATGCAAAGGGATCCAGACAATTGGCTTTATTCTGAAGCTGCTGCATACTTATTTTCTCAATCACCTTCCTCAGAAAGGGGAAGTTGTGCTGTATATTTGGGTCTATCTGTCTATCTGTCTGTCTATCTATCTACCTACCTACCTACCTACCTACCTTTCAAATTTAGAACCTGTCCATATCTCTCACAGAAGGAGGGAGAGGCAGTGTACAAATAAAATATTAAATCATAAAAACTGTATATGAAATTTAAGTGAGAGACAAGGATAGTTAAATTCAACTTTAAAAATTAATTAAAAGGCAAGGGGAGGGTCTTCGGGGCACTGACAAGCCCCAGGGCTGAATACTCCTCTGTGACCCTCAAATAACATGGCATAACCAGGTCTTTAGGCATTTCCAAACACCAAGAGAGTGGGGGCCCAGCTCACCTCTGGGTAGGGTGAGGGCAGGATAGGGGCAATGGTAGTGGAGGCTCTTCCTCAATTCTGTCAGTCAGAATTCTTTAACTGATGGGATCCACAACATACCTTCCCTGCCTGACCAGATGGGATGGGCTGATATAATGGGGCAAAGGTAACCTGGCCATCATGCCATATAAGGCTTTAAGGTCATAACCAATGCCTTGAACTGGACCCAGAAGTAAACTGGTACCCAATGCATCCAGAGGTTTTACCTGTGCTGTTCTTTGGGTGACCAAGATTGCTTGTGCAGCCTTATTATGTACCAGCTGAAACTTCTGGATACTTTCCAAGAGTAGCCCATGGCAAAGGTCCACACGGGAGATGACCAGGGCATGAGTGACTAATCAAAGTGTGATTGTTTACACACATGCTAACACTCTCTTTTGACATAGGTGTGCATAAACATATTTTCTTTGACATGTTTCTCCTGTCTCACTCAGTAGCTCATCTCCAAAGTGTGGATACCATCTGTGACTGCCATTATCCAAATTATAGGGATTTATTGTTGTCTTGGTGCTAATTCTCCAGAGAATTTTCTGCAACCCTCTAGCAGGCTTGACACAAACATATCAATCAAATGTCTTCACTTTGGGTTGCTATAAATGCCATGTCATTGGAAAACAGTGGGTACATAAATCGATGTGGAGAAAGAAAAAATCTGGGAGGTTTTTTTAGGGAAGATGAAGAAATGCTTTCTCCTCATTGCTTCAGAAATTAAGCCTTGGATTCTGTCTGAAATAATAAACCTTTCTTCCATCTCTTCTTCTCGCTCTTTCTTCAAACCAGATATAGTTTTATATCTAAATTAGGAATATGTCATGTTGCTGTTTCTGTGGACCCAGGCAATCTGGGGAGTGCTC